>BLSH010502083.1:1900809-1931048 GCA_018402905.1 Glandirana rugosa
CTGTCCTGTTAAACCGCTTTGTGGTCTTGGCCACCGTGCTGCAGCTCTGTTTCAGAGTCTTGGCAAACTTCTTATAGGCTAGGCCATCTTTATGTAGAGCAACAGTTAGTTTTTTTCAGCTCCTCAGAGTTCTTTGCCATGAGGTGCCATGTTGAACTTCCAGTGACCAGTATGAGAGAGTGAGAGCGATAACACCAAATTTAACACACCTGCTCCCCATTCTCACACACACACACACATTTTCACTCAGGGGTGTACTCACATTTGTTGCCAGCGGTTTAGACATCAATGGCTGTGTGTTGAGTTATTTTGAGGGGACAGCAAAGTTACACTGTTATACAAGCTGTACACTCACTACTTTACATTGTAGCAAAGTGTCATTTCTTCAGTGTTGTCACATGAAAAGATATAATAAAATATTTACAAAAATGTGAGGGGTGTACTCACTCTTGTGAGATACTGTATGTGAATCTGCACTTCCGTCTGCAGGGGGGCCGTGCATGCACTGCCGGCAGGAGCCGATCTGTGGGTGCCGAGCGCTCAATGTGCTCCAACACCCGCCGATTGTTAGTAAACCACACGGAAGAATGGGGATCTGCCTATGTAAACAAGGCAGATGGCCATTCTGACACGGGCCGGAGGAATAGATTCTGTGTTCCTGCAAAGCAGGGACTAAAATCCATCACTTCCCCTAGTAAAAGCAGCACTTACAGTACACAAAAACACTGGCTAGGCTCACAGTTAACCCTTTGATTGCCCTAGATGTTTAACCCCTTCCCAGCCAGTGTCATTAGTACAGTGACGGTGCATATTTTTAGCACTGATCACTATATTTGTGTCACTGGTTCTTGTAGTCCCGCTATAAGTCACTGTTCTCCGCCATTGCTAGTATAAAAAAAAATTAAATAAAATTCCAGAATATGTCCCATAGTTTGTAGACGATATAACGTTTGTGTAAACCAATCAATGTACGCTTATTGGGACTTATTTTTACCAAAAATATGTAGCAGAATACATATTGACCTAAGTTTTAAAAATAAATTTTATTTTTTAAATGTTTTTATTGGGTATGTTTTATAGCAGAAAGTAAAAAATATTGTTTTTTTTTTTTTCAAAATTGTCGGTCTGTGTTTTTTTGTTTATAGTGCAACAAATAAAAACTGCAGAGGTGATCAAATACCACAAAAAAAGCTCTATTTGTCCGCGCAATTGTCAGTTAAAGTAATGCAGTGCCGTATTGCAAAAAATGGCCTTCCGCAGGCCAAGTGGTTAATGAAAGCATTTTGTGAACAGTCATTGTGTCTTTTGTTTCATTCTTTTCTTTGTATCTTTTTACAGTCTTGAGTGACGTGGCTGATCTTTTGGGTTTGGACTCCTTCCAGCTCTCCGAGGTGCTGACACAGAGATCCATGATCCTCCGGGGAGAAGAGATCCTGTCTCCTCTCACAGTGGAGCAGGTGAGCTCTTTGACCATTCAGTTGGAGTATTAACTTAAAGACCAGGCCTTTTCTGACATTTGTTGTTTACAAATAAAAAATCAGTATTTTTTGCTAGAAAATGACTTGGAACTGTGGCAATACCTCGCATGTGTGGTTTGAACACCATTTTACATATGCGGGCGCGACTTACGTATGCGTTCACTTCTGCGTGAGAACAGAGGGATGGGGCACTTTAAAAAAATGTTCTCATTTATTTTACTTTTTATTTGTACACTGTCCCTTTTATTTTTTTATCACTTTTATTCCTATTACAAGGAATTTAAACATCCCTTGTAATAGAAATAAGCATGGCAATTCCTCTTTATTGAGAGATCTGGGGTCAAAAAGACCTCAAATCTCCAATTTACCTTTTAAAAGCGAAAAAAAAAAAGTTACATTTTGAAAAAAAAAAAAAAAATCTGTCTTTCTGGCTGAGAACTGGAAGTGACGTTGGAGGTCGCTCCAGTCCTCCAAGGGCATAGAACCGAGTGGGGACCATCTTGCCCTCTCTTGACTTGGCCATCGGCCGCATTGGATCGGTTCCGGGCTTACCGACGGCTCCGGTGAGCTCGGATACGACCGGAAAGCTGCGGGAGGTTGGGGGGCACCTATCAAAGTAATCTCGTGGTGAATCCACCGTTGGGACCACGTTTTCTGAAAACCGTCCGCCTAAGGGAAAAAACAATACCGGCGTTATGGCAGATGACTGCTGCAATAACAATGGTATGTAACATCGAAATCATGACTTACATTTACAGTTAGGTGGTCCGCAAGTAGTCCAGGCAGATATAAAGGGCACAGATGAAGGCAGCTCAGTAACCATTAAAGGATAAGTCCACCCGAACACTAAAATCTCCATCTACAGGCATCCACAATCTAACCCTGTAAAAAGAAGAAATCGTTATAAATACCTTTTCTGAAGGCGATCCGAGCTGGTCCCCAGCTGAGCTGTCAGCGGTAGCTTCGCTGTGTAGGCGAGTGCAGAGGACACAGCCGACAACGGAAGCCCCATAGTAAGTCTATGGGTGACGTCTCTTCCCATTCATTTCACAGCCGTTATCGGCCGTGTCCTCTGCAGAGCTTCCACCGCTGGAGACTGGACCTGAGCGACTTCAAAAAAGGTGTGCATACTGATTTCTTCTTTACAGGGTTAGATATGTTATTGTTAGATGATGGATGTCTGTGGATGTAGAGGTTTTAGTGTTCGGGTCGACTTATCCTTTAAATTATCCTTGTATTTTTTAAATGCAAGCAGTGTGAGTACCTGAATTTGACCAGGTATCAATCTTTTGCAGTCTTTGTACAGCAGGTCTGGTGTGTACGGAGGGACAGTAGTGGCATAAGGAGGCAATCCTACATAGTTAAATAGTCTGGCTGACAACTCCATCCAGTTCAACCTATCAATTTATGTGCTAACGAGAAGCATGCTGATAGGAGGAGAGAGCATAATGGCAGAGATATGATGGGGTGGGCGGGCAGATCCAGGAAGACCTGGGCTCAGAGGAAGTGAGTTCCATGATGCTAGCCATCAGACTGAGAAAAAAGCACTTCAGGGGAAATTTCTGGATTGAAGGTAGATATTGCAGCAAAAGCAGTTTTTTTATTTTATCATTTAATGGGCTGTTTGATTTTATCCTATTAATTTTGGCTGGAGTTCAATTTTAAATTACAGTAACTAAATTCTAAATGAATGTTTAATCTTTGCTGCTTATAAACTGTAATCCTTTTTGCTATTTTCCAATCTTAGGCTGTGTGCATACATGATTCATTTCTTTTTTGATCAGCCATTGGGCTGATTGAAAAAAAAAATGAATGGATTTCCCCATCCACAGAAGCGAGGTAGGTGGAGGAATCCTCCCTGTTGTGCTATTGTATTCTGACTGCGGGGCTCCTCTGCCTGCCAGAATACACTGATCAGCGCTGTAGCCGATTGGTTGCAGGCGCTGATGAAATTAAAGTTTTCCAACAGTCTTTTTTTTTTTTTAATGGGATAATTTTTATGAATTTGGTTTTTGACAATACTAAAACAAATCTACAATAACAAAAGAATATCAGAAGGAAAGGTTTCAGATTTCGTTTTCTGTAGAGCGGGAACGAACATAAATGGATCTCGGTGCAGATGGTCCCTGCTGAACCGGTCAAACTGCAGTCCATTTATGGTCCGATTTACACCGCACCCTTTCTGAAATCAGACTGGCACTGACAGTGTCTGCATCTTTCCATCTCCTGTTAATTAAAGGATAAATTCACTTTTTTAAAAAAAAAATTAAATGCCCATTTTTTTGCAGGAAAAAAAAAATGTGCATTTTACTTTTTTTTTTTTTGAAGCCTCAAAAGTATTGCACCAGCGATCAGCAGACAGTGAGTGTAATCTCTTTGCCCGTACATCGTACGGACTGGCAGTTTCACACGCCGACCTCAGCAAAGGATGCCGCTACTTGCAGTTCATTCATTCATTCACAGAATTCTGTGAATGAGTGATGTGGTCATATAGGCGGAGCCTTGCATGGCCGCGCTGTTTTTAAAAAGTGACAGCTGGTACGGGGAACTTCTCCCTGTACTGATGTCACAGGGAGAGAGAGCAGCGGTTGCAGCGGCGGGAACACGTTATATGTTGCACCTTTAAAAACAGGTGGAACATCTTCCCAAAGGGGAACTTATCCTTTTAAGGCACATAAATCATTGCTGCAACTGACTCCTATTTAAAGTGTATCCAAAGCCCAATTGTTTTTTTTCTGTTTGGCAGAAATTTCCCATTACTTCTTGAACTGCAGGCACAACAGGAAGTAAGAGAAATTTCTTTTTAGACAGTTGTCACTGGAATAAATGGCCTCATTTGATAATTTTCTATCTATTGTTTTTCTGGTAATAAAATGTAAATGTTGGGTTTTCTCTCACTTTCCGTCTAGTGACAATGGTCAGCAGGACTATTGGAAAAAGTAACACTCAACAGCAATGAATACCAGGCGTGGTGAAGGAGGCAAGTGTGCCACATCAATGGCGATAGTCCAGAGTCATTTTTCTTTGAGTAATCAATAGAATGAGATCCAATGTGTTTCAGGAATTCATATCCCAAAATCTATTGATAATTCAATAATCAGTCTGGACTTTTTCACCATTGGTGTGGCACCCTTACCGCTTTCTCTGGATTTCGCTCAAGACCCTCTCTTGTATTGGGGGGTATCTTGTCATTATGGAGGCAGCCTCACCGAGGCAATTCAGCTTATAAATAATAAATCAGATGGATAATTGGAGATCTAGTGCTTCCTATGCAGGTACTAGATATAAAAACCTAAAAGGGATTCTAGCCCCTCATCAAAACTGGTGGAGAAGATGGAGCGGCACACAAAACTTGGGTTAAAGTCCAATGGCCTCCAGAGGTCTCGGAATCATTACAATGTCCTGCAGTTGATTTCTTCTGCTCAACTTTCTCCCATGTCGTTGATATGATTCAGGCTACAGATTCCCGTGATTCCCTGGCCATGGCGCTCTACGCTCAGTGCTTTTCCTGGCTGCTTGGAAAGATCAATGCCCGTGTCCGAGGAAAGGAGAACTTCAAATCTGTTGGGATTTTGGACATTTTTGGCTTCGAGAATTTTCAGGTGTGATACAACTTATCATAGATGCAGTGCCTGCTGAAATGATGCACATTATACTAAAATATCAAGATTTATGGGGAAAGTTTTTATAGGGCGGATAATTGTAATTTATCATCTGTCTTGTTGCTCAAGATGACATTTAGACAAGTGAATGAGTCAGACTGTTCCCCCTTTCTTCCATTTAGTTTGCGCCCAACACATTTTAACCAGAGACAGGGTGTCTAAAAGGAAGCATCTGCCACTATATTTTCTGTTTAGGAAATCCACAGTGCTCTGGGAATCCTGTCTCATTAGGGTTGTAATATGGGCTGTATTAAAATATAAAGATTGTAGGTATGAAGGTGGGTACTGCACTTAGGATATAGGTTAGAAAGCTTGCTGCCGCCCAGTGACCTCTATACCCCAATGGGTCCAGAGGAAGGATAAATATTTTAATACAGAGCTGGGCCAGGCGCTACTTGCAGGATTTATATATATATATATATATATATATATATATATATATATGTGTGTGTAAACTAAGTTATCTGTACTACTGCCCCCTAGTGCTAAAAAGTGAAAATACCAACTTGCTTCTTATAAATCATGCGTTTATTCAACGCAGACTTTTAGATGCAAAAAGTGCTAGTGCAATAATAGTGTGTATCAATGTGCATTAAAAAATGAATAAATTAATAAGATGGTCTCAGCAAATGTTCATCTGTAAAGATATGAATGGTTAAACCTTTCATATCTTTATAGTTGAACATTTGCTGAGACCATCTTATTAATTTATTAATTTTTTAATGCACATTGATACACACTATTATTGCACTAGCACTTTTTGCATCTAAAAGTCTGCGTTGAATAAACGCATGATTTATAAGAAGCAAGTTGGTGTATTCACTTTTTAGCACTAGGGGGCAGTAGTAAAGATAACTTAGTTTACACATATATATAAATCCTGAAAGTAGCGCCTGGCCAGCTCTGTATTCAAAAATATAAAGATTGTATGTACTGTGTGTGAAATATATACATAAAAAAAGAGAGAAAATAAATGTGTGTGTGTGTTGTGTATGTATATGTGTGTGTGTACATATATATATGTATATATATATCTCTAGATCTATACACGTGTGTGTTTTTTCTAAAACACGTCTAAACCCAATAATAAAAATGTTCCTTTATTTTCACTTCGTGATCCAGAAACTTGCTTCCTATACTGGGGTGAAATGCTCCCTGTACTGTATCCATGAAGAAGCAGTGTGGTCACCCTAGGACAGAACTACAACCCCCCTCCTCTCTTCCAAAACATGAGGGTGGGTTCTGTAGTCCTTGGAGATAAATAGGAACCATGTAACTTATTAGAATGCGGCATAGGCAGAAAGCACAGGAAGTTATCTGCTGAAAATATTTTTGGCAGGATCAACAGGCACTTAAGGAACAGATATAACAAAATGCTTTCAACGGTATATTCAACAGACCAAATAAGGTTAACTCCACTTTTGCAAAGGAAAAAAAAACATTCCCCCTTGGTGATCTATGTACCTTACAAGGATTTTAAAAAATGCAGATTACTACTTTTTCTGTACTGAAGAAATAGCTGCTTGTTCTAGGTCTTTTGGACACTAATTGTGAATGGGAGGAGCTTTTTCATTATCGATCAGCTGCTGAACTTGCAGGGCTCCAATGAGAAAAGGAAAGATCATTTTCAATAACATTCAATTACAACATGGCTTGTGTAGCAATTGTATACGCTATATCTTTTTTTTTTTTCTATTTTTTTTGTGGAGTTGCCCAAAACTTTTCTGCTGTTTATTTCTAGGTGAATCGGTTTGAGCAGTTCAACATTAATTACGCCAATGAGAAGCTTCAAGAATATTTCAACAAACATATATTTTCCTTGGAGCAACTGGAATATAACCGGTAAGAGCGGAGGATGTTGGGAAATCCATTACAGTTCAGACCTCCAACCACATGCGATCTGGTGTTTGGCCTGATCTGTATTCGCATAGAAGGCATTCATGGTATATGACGTCACTTCATTCTCTCTCCTCTCCATCAGGGAAGGCATCAACTGGGAAGCCATTGACTGGATGGACAATGCGGAGTGTCTGGATCTAATAGAAAAGGTAAGTCCTGGAGAGAAACATGGAGGCTGCCTTTTGTTGAACACTCTTTCTGAAAATGCTGCTTGACCCAGATCAAGTAGCCAAATAATGGGGATGATTTACTAAAACTGGAGAGTGCAAAAAAATATATTTTTACAATTTTTTGTTTCAATTTTATTTATGAGCTCTGTTGGGGGGCTTTGATGAGATATCAGGGCTCTAAACAAACCTCAGCTCTCAATCTCCCCCTGTGTAGCCTCAGCTGCACAGAATGAATGGACAGGAAGAGCTGTGAACCAAGCCTCCCATTCATTCAGAAATGGAAGTATAGGAAAAAACTGTTTACTATGCTTCAGCTATGAATGAACCAATTGGTACCAATCACTGACTCTGTTCATTCAGAAAAGGAAGGAGCCAGTAAATGACAAATTTACAGACCCATTCCCATCTCTCCATCATGACCCATCTTCTACATCAGCTGGCAGGAGAGAGGTGGGGGGGAAGACAGCAGCTCTGTGGAGGGACCAGGGAACCACTCAGGGACCCTGGGAACAGCAGAAGACAAGTAAACTGGATAGGAGGGTCCGGTGAGGGCAGGATATAGAGTAACTAATCTCTTCCATTAGGTAGAAAATGGAGGAGATTGGTTCCACTAAATGCCGCCATCCCTCCTATTTAGGTGTACAAGGGAGGCACACGGGCCCCCTTGCAATTGCAACCCCTGTAGTTACGCCCCTGTGACCAGGCAAATAGCATTTTCAGAAGAGATCAACATTGGTAGTCCCAGTATTTTCCTTGAGACAGGTTTACTTAAAGTGACATTAAAGCCGCCTTTTTCCTTGTGTTAAAAATAACAAACATGTCATGGTTTTGCACAGAGCAGCTTGGATCCTCCTCTTCTCAGCTCCTCCTTCTTGCCGAGTGCCCCTACAGCAAGCAGTTTGCTGTAGGGGCACCCAAGCAGGCGCGCTCCTGACCCGTGGCTCTGTGTGTCCATTCTCACACGGAGCCACGGCTCGGCCCCGCCCCCTCCATCTCCTGATTAGTTCAATGGCTGGGATCAGGAGTGCGAGTCCCCGGAGAGGCAAGACTCTCGTGGGTATCGCTGGATCGAGAGGGGGCTCAGGTAAGTATTAGGAGAGGCTGCTGCACCCACAAGGTTTTTTACCTTCATGCATTGAATGCATGAAAGTAAAAAAACCTTGTGCCTTTACAACCACTTTAACTGAGATTATAAAAAGAAGGAGCTTAGAATGACTAAACCCCAACAGAAATATATTGGTACCTTTTAGGGCCCATTTACACTATGTGCTGTAACATGTGCATTGCTGCTATGATTGACACCTCAATGCAAGGAATGTGCCTCCAATGCACTTGTGTTGCAGTGCATTATGGTGCCATGTATCAGAAATAACTGATGCATGAGCAATTTTAGGTCCATTGTTGTTGGCAGCACATTCAAACAGGCTGCTCTAATGCAATGCCACAGCTGCTGGCAGAAAAAAAGCAGCAGAAAAAACGCTCCTATGCAGTATATGGTACACGTTTTGGGCATGTTTGTGTGTGTAGAAGTGTTTTTTCCCAAATCATTAGATAAGATTTACACTTAAAATTGTTTGGCGCACTTAAACGTGCCATTTAGGCACGTGAAACATTTTTTCTTACTGAAAGCTCCTCTCAAAAACTCACTTGCAATGGGTTTTTTTTTCCAGCCTGTAAACGCTCATCTACAAATATGCCTGTAAATGCTCAAATGTACATGGACACATAGGCTAACATAAAGTTGCTTCTAGAGGCTGAAAGAAAAAATGCCAAACGCCTGTATAAGCAGCATTTTTTATGTCCAGTTTGCTTGAGGCCTTAATGCACTGCTTCATACCAGATAGATGTGAATGGGTGGGCCCAAAGTGAGCCTATGCAACCCCAACCATTTATACATAGCAATAACCTTATCATCCTCTTCATCTGTTCTCTGCATTTCTGTCAAAAAAACAACGCAAACTATGCAGCACAAGGGCGTACCTAGAGAATTTGGCACCCATGGTGGATCCTATATCTGGCACCCACCCGTCTGCCCCCCTCCCCATTCACTGATCATACCTGTATGCACTTAGCCACCCTCGCACCTGTAGGCACTCAGCTGCCCCCCTCGCACCTGTAGACACTCAGCTGCCCCCCTCGCACCTGTAGGCACTCAGCTGTCCCCCTCGCACCTGTAGGCACTCTGCTGCCCCCCTCACACCTGTAGGCACTCAGCTGCCCCCCTCACACCTGTAGACACTCAGCTGCCCCCCTCTCACCTGTAGACACTCAGCTGCCCCACTCACACCTGTAGGCAGTCAGCTGCCCCCCTCACACCTGTAGACACTCAGCTGCCCCAAAGAAAAGAAAGTTGTACCGGCTGCATTCGCCTCTGCTCCAACCTCTGGTTCAAATGGGTGCAGCTCTGCAAAGCTGAAGACCATAGAAGCAAGCGCTGGATGGCTGTCACTTTTATTGAAATCGACATAAAATCCATAGATCCACAAACAGACAAAATTAATGACAGAAACCGCTTGTCTTGTACAGCATGGCTTATGCATTTCACACCATCAAAAAACGTCTGTGTGTATGAGGCTTTAGGTACGGCACGGCGTTAGCAGGCATTAGTGAGCGTTTGAGTAGCGCCAAAGAACGCCAAAACGCTACAGCCTCAGAACGCACTGGTCCCGCTTTCTAGAAACAGCTCACTAATGCTGACGCCCTCTACTGCTCAAAAACGCCGGCGTTTTTAGAGGGCCATTGAATAACATGGAGAGCTGCAAAAAACGCCCAAAAATGTGGCGTCAAAAAACGCCCGTGTGTATGAGGCCTTAAATTGAACAAGTTGATATTGCTTCCTCAACACACAATTTCAAAATCGAACATGATACCTCCTAGTCTTAATCGTAATTAAGTTGTAATTAAAGTTTTGGACAGAGGGGAAGAGGGTTAGCACATCTATTACGTTGTTATTGCTGTCTGTGCACCCGTTAGGGAGATTCACCCTCTCTATTTGTCCTGTTTAGCGTTATCATTGAAAATAAAATCACACATTTTGGGTTGTCCCCAGAAAAGTAATAGAGGGGAAATCTTCCAATGGGGACACTAGTTCTGGTGACCCCCAATGGATTTCCTTATTTTTCAGGAAATTCCTATTTGGCTATGGGACAGGAAGTGAATGTAAATCTTCCCAACGGGACACATATGGTAAAAAAAAAAAATATCTGACTGTGGTTACTCTATATCCAAAATGAAAAGGAGTTTTACTTATAGTTGTACTTTTAACCCTCCGTCCTATCTATTTAATTTTTTCAAAGACCATATTATTGTGTCATTTTACAAAAAGTTTTTGTATGGAATTTTGAGGCACTATGGACTTTTATGGTCCCACCATAGACACGACAACTGGATATTGTTTAACCGATTCAGTCCCAGCTGCCGCCATTAGGACCAGTTCACACCATAGAAACGCAGTTCCGGATGCTTTTCTGCATGTGCGTTTTTGACGCGTTTCCGATCCGTTCCGGTGCGTTTTTGATGCAGTCCAGTGCTGTTTTTTCCGCCTTTTTTTCTTAGGACTAGCACAATTTATGGTTTAGTATATACAGTATGTGGTTTTTTTGACCTAGCACAATTTACATAACATTGTGAGGGTTACTGCTAGCGCTGTGTTTTCCCTATTTTCATCAGTTGTTAGGAGGTTTTACCCCTCTACATTGCAGCTGCAGAAGATTAGACCCTCTCTTTTTTTCACATACATCAGTTCGGGTTTGGTATATGTGTATATACATATATATCACTTTATACAGTATAGATATATTTGCAATATATACATGTATACAGAAAGATTTTTTTTGTGATCAGAAAAGTTTTTTTCTCTGTGCGTTGTATGGATGGATCATGCAGCCAGTATAGGGAAGCAATACCCACCCAGCAGTCATTTCTTGTTTGCTATTATCCAAGCCATCAGATAGGAACATATGATCAGAAGACATGACACGCAGCTGTATGCATTTCTTAGACCAACTTCTTAGCATTTCAGGTTGATCAATTGCTGTGAAATTTCTATGTAATTATGTTTTTTTTCTTCTGGTTGCAGAAACTTGGTTTGTTGGCTCTTATCAATGAAGAAAGTCGTTTCCCTAAAGGCACAGATTTCACATTGCTTGAAAAACTCCATAACCAACACACTGTGAGTTTTCATTATTTATCTCTGAAAGATGAACGGTGTAATCACTGCAAATATATTGTAATATGGTAATAAAAAGCGCAGTCTTGCAATCTACTAAACATATCCCAGCATATCTCTAACGAGCAGGGCCCTCTGATTCCTCTTGTACCAAATTGTGATGTAACTGTACTGTCTGCCTTCATTTTTGTAAAGCGCTGCGCAAACTGCTGGCGCTATATAAATCGTGTATAATAATAATAATAATAATAATAATATAAATAAGGATAAAATGTAACAACCTAAAAGGTGAAACAAACAAGTCGATAAATGTGTGCAGAAAAAAATCAATTCATATGTGATTCAAAGTCCATATAAGGCTGCATTCACACAGGGGCAACCCAACTTCAGCGAGACTTTGCTAGGCAATTTCAGCGTGACATCAGGCGACTTACACCGCGACTTCATGCCAGGCGACTTTGCCTGTGGCCAATCAGAGCAGGGAGGGAGGAGGTTGCCCTGGATAAATTCTTTTCACTGTAAAGTCGCTTCCATTTAGATAGGGGATCCGACTTGGAAGCAACTTCTATTGAATTCTATGGGCACAAGTCGGATAGAAGTCGCCTAAAAGTCATGTAGGAACCTTTTCTGAAGTCGCTCCGACTTCAGTAGTGTACATTAAGACGGCTCCCATTAATTTCCATGGGATTTCAAATGTCAAGCGACTTGGGGCGACTTGAAGCGACTCTAGTTGGAGCACAAGTCGTCCCTGTGTGAATGGGCACTAAGTGAAAAATGTTATTTGACTAGATACAAAGTAATTAAATAGGTCTAATAGTCAAAGATGATGTCCAAAACGCTCCTTTCGGAATGGTTGGTGAACATATCAAGTGGTGATTGTATCGATTCCAGTCATACTTCAATCAGCACGTGCAAAAAGTAAAATATAGCCTCTTACCAGACATCCGTGATCTCCAAATGATAGGAGATCAGATACAGTGTAAAACAAGCCAGAGACTTGTCATAGGAGATGGATGTGATCACGGCAGCAGCCCCTTCCAGACCTGGTGTGCTAGATAGATAATACAGCCTCCATACATGGATGGAGTTCATATATTCATATATCAAAAAAGAGAAAAGGGCTCATCGTGCAGTATGAAGGGATAATTTAATGGATGATAAAAATATTGCACTTACAGCAGAGCAGTTGAAAAAGAACAATAAGGCATAAAGGTCCAACCATGGATCAAACAATCAAAGAACGTAGTGACATCTGAGCTCCTGTCTTATCCGACGCGTTTCCCCTAACAGGCATCATCTGGGGTTGCAGGATGGGATTTATTCTGACATTTCAAGCATCGCAAGTCTACTCCTACACTTCACACATTTTACACTATATTTTGAGTGCAAAGTTGTTGTTTTTTATTTATTTTTTATTTTTTTATTTTTTATAACGAACTAACTAAAATCCTAACATCATACAATGTCATCCACAACTCTGCCCCAAGGTACATCACCAGGTCAAAGCATAGATCACCAGCTTGTTACGGGTCTTTAAGAGAACACCCAAATGTTCTTTAAAGTGATCACGCCACAGAGATAAAGTGTAACGTTTCAGGGGCATGCAGGACCCCTTCGTCAGGCATGGCCTCACAGTGGCTGAACTGGCTGAATTTCGATCAGGGTATGGGCAGCGTAAAAGTGAATGACCCCCCAGAGAGATCTCCTCTTACTTTCTAATTTGTCCCGGAGACAAGAAGTGAAAACGGAACTTCAGGATTCCCCATAAATGCCTTTTTTCTTCTTGCCGGTCTGTTGACCTCCCAACAGGTTGACGGAAGGAGGTGGGCATTCCTCCAGTACAGAGTGGTGCTCACATATATGTGGCACCACTCAGTCCTGGAATACCATGAGCCCAGGCTCTGTGATGATGTGCCCCCTAGTGGAGGCATGTAAATGACGAAGAATTACGAAGAGCCATTTTGTTCTGTAAGGACCTCCAGCGCTGGAACAAGAAGGATGTCTGGGACAGTGCTGCAGCATGGAGAGGGTAGGTAGAAATTGGGAGGTTAAAGTGTGTTTCCACTTTTGCAGTCAAATTTGAGATAACCCCACTAAGTGTTTATCGTTCACACAGTTTTTTTTTTTTTCTAGAAATATTTCTTACCTTTTTAGATGTTTCTCAGGAAGAGGTGTCATGGCTCGCTCCAAGGTTTTTTGAACAACATTTAATCTTTCTCAGGTGTGTCCTCATTAATATACAACACAGGAGGGCAGTTTCTACATTTTTAACCCTTTGGTCAGACAGTGTTCAAATCTAGTTACAACTGATATTGAAGATCTGCCTGCACAGTACAAAGAGGGTTAATTATGGCGAACACAGCTTTACAGCCCCCTCACTAAGAGAACCACCTTATATTTTTCCTTGCTGGAGGGTCCAGAATAGAACAGGTAACAAATATAAAGTAGGTGTTCTCCCAATTTGGCTGCAAAAGTGGAAAGGCAGCCCTTTTATTTTTTTAAAGGGCATAGCCCATTTGTTGTTAGGTTGCATATCTCCCTTCTGCTCTAATGCATAAAGGATCTATTCAAAGTGAATGCACACTGCTCAAAATGAATGGCATGGCAATGTACTGCGCTTACTGCAGAACATAAGTATGAACAGACCCTTAGGACCGGTTCACACCACATGCAGTCCAGTGCGTTCTTTTTCTGCATCAAAAACGCATGGATAGTAGGCTATATGGGTTCCAATGGCATAGTTCACACCAGTGCGTTCCAGTTCTAGAAAAAAAACGTACAACATGCTGCATTTTGTCTGCACTGAACTGTACTGGAACACGTTAAGACGCACCTAAATGCACCGAGAGTAGACGTGCGGTTCATTTCATTCTGAATTAAAATTCTGATAAATTTTTTGTTATTCGGAAATTCGGATGCATCCAAATTTTACAATTACAATGGCAACAAATTTAAACAAATCCGAAATAACTAATCAAAATATCGGATGAAATTTGAATTCCAATAGCTTTCAAATCAAATTCGAACAGTTTTCGGATTGCATATGTGTAATTTTCAGATCAAATGCGCATTTCCAAAGAGAATAAAATAGAATAGAAAATAAAATAACAGAATAGAAAAGAATAGAAGAGAATAGAAAATAATAGAATAGAAAATAAAAGAATATGAAAAAAAATAGAATAGAAAAAATTAGAATAGAAAATAAAAGAATAGAGTAAAACAGAACAAAATAGAGTGGAAAATAAAACAGAATGCAATATAATAGAAAATGAAGGAATCAAATAGAATGAATATAATAATATAAAATAGGATAGAAAATATAGTTACAGAATAGAAAAAATATAAGAGAATAGGAAATAATAGAATAGAAAATAAAAGAATATAAAAAAATAGAATAGAAAAAAGTAATAGAATAGAAAATAAAAGAATAGAGTAAAACAGAACAAAACACAATGGAAAATAAAAAAAGAATACAATATAATAGAAAATGAAGTAATCGAATAGAATTAATATAACCATCTTCTGAAATTCGAATTTGAATAGAAAAGAAAGGAATAGAACAGAAAAGAATAGAAAATAAAATAATAGAATAAAAAAGCATAGACTAAACAAAAGAAAAAAATAGAATATATCAATATAATTGTTTTTTGAATTTCGAATAGAGTCGATTTGAATAGGATAGAAAAATTAGAATAGAAAATAAAAGGATAGAATAGAAAAAACAATAGAATGGAATAGAAAGAAATATAACCATCTTGCAAAATTCGAATTTCCAATAGAATAAATTTGATTTTGAAAGAAATTCAAATTAAATGAATTTAACTAAACAAATTTATGTAAATAACGAAACGAAACAAAATACATAATTTCCTCTTTTAGAAGCTGGACTTTCACTTTTAACCCATTAAATCGCATGCACTCAGCCTCTGACATGAGATAAGTTGGTCATCCATACCCCAGGGATGGTTGGCAGTTTTCTTCCTCATGTCCGTGTCCCCGCTAGCTACAATTTAACACAGATGTTTTCTTTGTGTCCCAGAATAACCCCCACTATGTGAAGCCACGAGTGACCGAAAACCAGTTTGGAATCAAGCACTATGCGGGGGAGGTAGGATGAAACTTTTTCCAAAACAAAGTCCTGTGCGTCATGTTTGCTCCGTGTACTGCTCCAAAATTGTTATATGTATGCATGCACATGTGTGAATTTGTGTCTGCCGCCATATGTGTGCTTCAGAACTTCTTTTGTTTATTATTGCTGTGAAATGTCAAAACCACGACCCAGCTTTTTTATTATTATTATTTCTTTAATTTGAATGCCCCAAACTTTTTTAATTTAAAACACCTCTAAACCCAAGATAAAAATGTGATCTATAGCAGCTTACCAGTCTTTAGATGTAGTGGCTGCATTTGCTTTTTTTCAAGCTTTTTTTTTCCCCTTTACTACACTTCCTTCACCAGGGTGACAACCAGGGCCGTCTTTAATATTGAATGGGCCCTGGGCAAACATTATCTTGGGCCTCACCATGCAATTTCACTCTCCATCTGCTCTGAAACATAAAATAAATAGCAGCTAGGCTCAAAATCTGATTACTGAATCCGATCAGACAGCAATTGTGATTGGTTGCCAGAGGTTACAGTATATCATTACCGCTTACTGACTGGTTGTTAGAGGTTACTGCACACATTATGGCACAGTGATTAGTTGCTAGAGGTTACAGCACTTGATTTTTGATTGGTTGCTAGAGATTACTGTACATCAATACCGCTCACTGATTGGTTGTTAGAGTTACTGTGCATCATTACTGCTCACTGATTGGTTGCTAGAGGTTACAGCACATCATCTCCTCACTGCCTGCACATCATGGACTGGGGAGGTGAGTGGACCCATTAATAGGCAGAAACTCATAGGGATCCTAGTACTCCTGGAATCAGTAGCAGTGCTGGGGAGAGGGGAGGGTGTGATCCATGGCAATGCTTATTTTTTTTTTTTTACCGACTACCAACATAAAGAGGAGTCTAAACACTGGCCACCAATGTAATGGTGGTTTACACTGACCACTAATGTAATAGAAGCATTCACAGTAACCACCAATGTAAGGAGGGATTTACACTGACCACTAATGTAATAGAAGCATTCACAGTAACCACCAATGTAAGGAGGGATTTACACTGACCTCTAATGTAATAGAAGCATTCACAGTAACCACCAATGTAAGGAGGGATTTATGCTGACCACCAATGTAAGGGGGGGCCTTCACACTGGCCACTAGTGTGCATGAAAGGATTTTACCCCAAGTCCCAATGTAATGAGAAGATTTACACTGACCGCCAATGTAACGGAGATAATTAGCCTGCACTCACATTTGTTTGTGTTTGAAAATGTAAAATCACTTTCCTGACACCACAGAAATGTGCTGCCCTCAGATACACAGCAGTGGCATCAATTGTTAATGACACCCTCACGCATGACATGTGCTGTGGCACAATGTGATGTTGAAAAAGGGATAGGGACTTTCTTCTGCATTTCTAGCACATAGAGCAGCCCATTGAAATGAATGGTCCCTACACGCGACCTGCATCTTTATCCACCCTGTCATTACACCTTTGCATGCTAAAACCCCTAATAACCTCTGCACCCCAAACCTCCCCCATCCTCTCCACTTCAATCACCCCCCCGCCCCTTTAACTCTATCTGCCTCCTATGCTCATTTTTGAACCCACCTTCCTTATCTCTATATTGTACATCCCCTCCTTGCTCACCTGTCCACCCCAAACTGTAATTCCTTCTCTGCCTACCCACACTGCCCTCACCCCACCAATTTGCTTACCTTTGCAGAATGGGCTGATGTTGGGCTTAATGACCACAATTGCAGGCAGGACTTTCAAGCATGCCCCTTTGTCTCCCCAGTGGGTAGCATTCAGTATAGGTGATGGTAGATATGACCTCAGGGGAGCATGATATACATATGAATGCCACTGCCAATTTACATATTAATGCCTTGTACCATCTAGCTGCTCCAGGCAAAGACTACATCAGGCTCCTAGGGGTGCACGCCCTGCTGCTGCTGCAGAGACTCAGTGATACATCAAGAAGTGAGGATGGTGGCACTCCCAAATGGATGCAATCAAAATTTATTTCAGAAGATGATATGTCCATAAAACATGTACAGAGCACGGGTACAGACAAAAATGGTTAATGCGTTTCACACGTCTAGCGTGCTTCGTTAAAACCAAGGAAGGTTGCACGCTAGACGTGTGAAACGCGTTAACCATTTTTGTCTGTACCCGTGCTCTGTACATGTTTTATGCACATATGATCTTCTGAAATAAATTTTGATTGCATCCATTTGAGAGTGCCGCCATCCTCACTTCTTGAAGTATCACTACATATTAATGCCACCAGCCACCTCTATTTACACATGAATGCTGCCGCTTTTTAAATATCAATGCCAGCTATTTACATGTAAACATGGGGCTTGCAGGTGAGTCATCTGTGCAAAACAATAGGGCAGAGCTGGGCATGCTGCTAATGCTTAGCAGCACTTCACACTGAGATATCGGGACACAGCACCGGACTAAAACTTCAAGGGAAAAGGAAATTTAAACCGGGATATTTGGTAAGTATGAGGCAGCTGCTTTGGGCCCACAGCAATGACAGGGCCCCCCTTTGCCCTGCCTTAAAGATGGCCCTGGTGACAACACTCATTCACTGTTCTCGATCTATGGAGAAGCAGTATTCTTACCCTAGGACAGGACTACAGAACAACCCTCTATCCTCTTCTAAATATAGTGGAGGAGGTGGTATGTTGTTTTTGTAGCTAGCTGAGAACAATTTAACTGATAGGAGAGCAGCACAGAAAATTACCATGTAATCAAGGTATCTGTTGGGAAGAATAGGCATCTTTTTTTCCTTTTTTTTATTACAACATACCAGTGGCAGCCTGTCCATTAATAGGCGCTGGGCACCACTTCCTCTATCCGCGCCACCCCCTATATGCATAATGGATAAATTCATGCGTAGCATGAATCTTTACATGGCCGCTACGGCCACCCCCTATTCAGGCATCCGGCCCCTTTCAGGACGCTGGGCACTTGAATTACAGCGGCGGGGCTGTTTTTTTTTTTAAGCACCTGATTAGAGCCACAGGCTGTAATAGGCTTCAAAATAGAGTGGCGCATAGCATTGCACATGAACCCACCCAGATGTTACAATAGCGGATGAATATTCGCTGTTGGAACACTGATCATCAATCCTGCCAATCAGAAGTGGATGTGAGACCTGTTTTCTGATTAGCTGAAAAGAGAAGACTACCGATTGGCTGCCGAGAAGGAGGGAGGAAACGGAAACCGTCACCACCGTGGAGAGTAGGGGAAAGGGAGGCTGCCACCGAGCTTGGGAAGCCACAATGGAGTTAATCTGACTGACCGACTGGGGGGGGGTGTTGGTGGTGTTTCCACCGGCCGCCACTGTTACTTACATTACATAGCCCAGCTTCCTGCTTTTGCATTTTAGTGCTTCACAATGTAGCACTTTAGTACTTCTCACAATGCATTGAAAGTATTTTGTTATAACACCACGATGCATGGAATCAGTTATAGCAGCAACCAGAACACTGCACACCGAGATGCAAAGAGAAGAAAAAACAAAAACCTTCCTTTTACTAAAATAGCCAGCAGGGAAAAATAGTATTTGGAAGAATTTCACATTCGGTGTCAAAGCGCAGTGCCTAGCGCACAATGCGTGTGTGGTGTTCCTGTTGCTTTTATATAGTAACTGATTCCATGTGTCATGATGATATATTCTACATGTATTATAAAACATATTTTAAAAAAATATCCATTCCCTTTCAAATACATTTAAATGAAGGAATGTACATTGTGCATGCGTCTAAACTTCCTGTCACCTTTTGGCACAAAACATATGCGCAAAGCACACACCCCCTCCATACCCCCAATTAAATAAACTGAGAAAAAATTATTGGATAAGTGGTTTTTATTCACTCTTTTCCCCTTATACTTTCTTTTTTAAAAGCAATAATTAAGAGGATTAGTGCAGTGAAGCACTTTTGGCAATTAAATAGTATTTTTTTTTAAATAAAATACTTAGCTTACTTAGAAAAGAAAAAGAATTTGGAGGGGGAATGAGGGATGGGGGGATTTGGTTTTAAAAAAAAATGACAGTTCATCCAAATGAAGGACAGTTGGGGTGATTGTGTGTACATCATTACTTGTTACCTCTGGGTAACATTTCCACCAGTTAAAGCCCCGTTTGGTGAATTTAAGTTTAGGTTTTCTCCAGTTCCCTATATCCTGGTGTCGAGTTCTCTATATCCTGGTGTCGAGTTCTCTATATCCTGTTACTGAGCTTCCTATAACCTGTTGCTGAGCTCCCTATATCCTGGTGTTGGGCTCCCGCTATCCTGGTGTTGGGCTCCTGCTATCCCAGTGTTGGACTCCCACTATCCCGGTGTTGGGCTCCCGTTATCCCGGTGTTGGGCTCCCGTTATCCCGGTGTCGGGCTCCCGTTATCCCGGTGTCGGGCTCCCTTTATCCCGGTGTCGGGCTCCCTTTATCCCGATGTCGGGCTCCCTTTTATCCCGGTGTCGGGCTCCTTTTATCCCGGTGTCGGGCTCCTTTTATCCCGGTGTCGGGCTCCCTTTATCCCGGTGTCGGGCTCCCTTTATCCCGGTGTCAGGCTCCCTTTATCCCGGTGTCGGGCTCCCTTTATCCCGGTGTCGGGCTCCCGCTATCCCGGTGTCGGGCTCCCGCTATCCCGGTGTCGGGCTCCCGCTATCCCGGTGTCGGGCTCCCGCTATCCCGGTGTCGGGCTCCCGCTATCCCGGTGTCGGCCTCCCGCTATCCCGGTGTCGGCCTCCCGCTATCCCGGTGTCGGCCTCCCGCTATCCCGGTGTCGGCCTCCCGCTATCCCGGTGTCGGCCCCTCTATATCCCGGTGTCGGTCTCCCTATATCCTGGTGTCAGGCTCCTGCTATCCTGGTGTTGCCCCCCCCCAGGTCTGATTATTTAACAAAAGCACAGGGACTTGGATGTGACCAAAAGTGCAATGCAAGGCCTAACTAAACAATTTGCATGCAGTACAAAGTTGCGGATAAATCTAATATGGATGGTACATAAATTCTATGAACAAATGGTTTTGTGTTTTGGTCATCTTTAAAGTTGAACTCAGGGCATGAAAATGTTGAAATCTATTCCTCTATAGCCACAACATATATAAATCTACTCTGTGTGCACCAAATGTCTTTGCTGTACCAGAAATTATCTTGTAATGGTAGCAATGACATCATCACTTTGCTATACATAGCATGTGAAGATTGCAGAGATGTGGGAGGGGCCCAGTAGCTCCACCCAATACAGGCTTCCTACAGAAAACTACACGAGGGGGAGGAGACAAGACCAGTCACCTTGCACAATGAGGGAGAGCAGCAGTGAGCGGTCTTTATTACAGGAAGCTCTGCACAGAGGGAAAGTCTCACACTGGATTACTGCACAGATTGGGAAAAAATACTTGAATGCCAAGATTCAAGTAGGAATACGCATGTCTCTTATATTCTTATCCCAGAGTTAAGCTTTATGTCATAATTTGACTGGGGCAGGGGCTGTTTTAAGGTCCAACATTTTTGTGTGAAGGGCTGTGAAATAAGAAAATGAAGATGATCACATAATAATAAGATCTGCCCTGCATCTCTAGGTCACGTATGATGTGAAGGGCTTCCTGGAGAAGAACAGGGACACTTTCCGGGACGATATCTTAAACATGCTGAGAGACAGCAGGTAGGTGGAAGGGGAAATGTATTTATAGATGAACATTTGTGTACCAGACAGTCACATTCTGTTTCTTTCTTTTATCCTGCTCAGGCTGGATTTTATTTATGATCTGTTTGAGAAGGTCTCTAGCAGATCTGGAGAGGAGACCCTTAAGATGGGGACACTGAAGAAGAAGCCCACAGTCAGTTCTCAGTTCCGGGTAAGTATTGTATAATGCTCTGTTACTCTTTAGTGATAGGGGGTTGGCAGATGCCAAAAAAGATCTACAGATCTGAAGTTCTAAATTCTCTTTAGCATAAAATGATTCTAAAGGATGAAGGTTTTTCACCCTCATTCATTCTGTGCAGCCAATGAGGAAATGGGGGGCGTGGCTGAGCCGCGGCTCTGTGTGTGAATCATAGGTGTGCGCAGTCTATTGCATTAGGGTGTGAACCCCAAAACTCAAACATACATGACTTTCTCTGCATCCTCAGCTGCACTGGACAGTGAATAAATGGGAAGTGCTCTGTGCTTAGTGGCTTCCTGTTCATTCACAAGCTGAAGCATAGTAAACTCAGTTTACTATGCTTCAGCTATGAATGAGCCCAGTGAGTGAGTGTGTTCATTTACAAAAGGAAAGCATTGGTAAATGACATCTTCACTAGCCCCTTCCCCCACTCTCCATCTTGAAACATCCTCCATCTGGGGGGGGAGAGGAAGCTCAGGTAGTAGGGCGAATCTGCACCACATGTAGTGATTAGTGTGTGCCTAGGCACACCTGGCACACCCCCTGCGTACACCTATGGTGTGAATAGACAGAGTCATGGCTCAGGGCCGAGCCTGCTTGGGTGCCCCCCACAGCAAGCTGCTTGCTGTAGGGGCACTCTGCAGAAAGGAGGGGTCAGGAGCGATTACAATTCTCTTGGGTTCATCCGGTGTTGGTCTGCCGCTCCATTTTGTATTTCTGTCATTTGGACTACTGTTGGTTGCTCATCAAGGAAGGTCTTGCTATGTGGGAGCCGCCTCATCAGAGCTATTGAGCTTGTTTGACGTTTTCCTTCATCTGGCTACTCATGCAAGTCTAAAAATTCCCAGCACCTCTTTGAGTATGTTGGTCTGGAGTTCTGCTGCTTGGGCCTTAGGTTATAAGAGGGAGCAAAGTGCAACAGTTCCGTATACATGAGATTGTTTTACTGCACAAAAGGATAATTTGATAATACAGTGGAACTTTGATTTATGAGTAACGTGGTTAACGAGCATT
The DNA here is from genome assembly GCA_018402905.1 of Glandirana rugosa. Classification (NCBI taxonomy): domain Eukaryota; kingdom Metazoa; phylum Chordata; class Amphibia; order Anura; family Ranidae; genus Glandirana; species Glandirana rugosa. The sequence goes on from BLSH010502083.1 coordinate 1,923,212, forward strand.
TAAAAAAAAAAATTCTGACTCGGTTTGTGAGCGCCGTCTTACAAAACGAGCAGAATTAAGATTATTTGCATGCAATACCGCATGTGGCCAGAGGCGCGGGGGCTTTGGTGAGCCTTGGAGGCAGCAGAAATTCTCGGAAATACCTAAAGTGTAAACACTTTCCGAGCATTTCCGAGTGACTCCGACTTCTTAGAGGCTCACCAGCGCCACCACACCCCTGGCCACATACGGTATTGCATACACCAGGCACCCTCTGACCTGTGGCCACATACAGTACTGCATAGACAAGCAGTGACTGTGGAACAAATTAACTGAGTTTACATTGTTTCCTATGGGGAAACTTGCTTTGATATGAGTGCTTTGGATTACAAGCATTCGCCTGGAACGGGTTATGCTTGTAATCCAAGGTTCCACTGTATTGACTTGCTGTCTATTGAGTGTTGAATGTAAATTGTTCGGCCCCTTCAAAAAATATCCCAACTGTAGTCCCACTTCTGTGCTTTGAAGACGTTAAATCTGATTCATTTTTTTCTGCATCTGTTTTATTTTAGTTGTAATGGAAGTTATGTAGACAAATAAGGTCCTAATCTTTTCTGTGTATTTAGGAATCCCTCCATTCCCTCATGGCGATGCTCAGCACTTCAAACCCATTCTTCATCCGCTGCATTAAACCCAACACAGAGAAGGTAAGGACAGTCCTGCAAATCTGAAGTCTCCGCTCTCTCCCTCTGTAAATCTGATTATCCTACTTTAAAACACGGGATGGCGGCGTGCCTTGGTGGGGCGTCGGCTCAAAGCCTAAAGCGGACCTGAATTACGAATTCACAAGGATGATGTCTCCAGCCATACCCTCTGCAGTTTTTATTTTTTTACTTCTTTTTAACAACTTGACCTGCAGAAGATTTACCCCCCTTCCAGACTAGGCTATTTTTTGTGATACTGCACTGCGTTACTTTAACTGACAATTTCACTGTTGTATCCAAATTAAATTTATGTCATTTTTTATCCCACGAATAGAGATTTCTTTTGGTGGCATTTGATCATCTTTGCGGTTTTTATTTTTTGCGCAATAAACAAAAAAAGACTAACAATTTAAAGAAAAAATATCCAATAAAAAAAATTGAAATAATCAAATTTCTTCAGCGAATATGTATTCTGCTACATATTTTTGTTAAAAAAAAAAATCCCAATAAGCGTATATTAATTGGTTTGCGCAAAAGTTATCTATAAACTAAGGGATATTTATTTTTTTTTTTTTTTACTAGTAATGGCAGCGATCAGTGACTTATAGTGGGACTGCAATATTGCGGCAGACAGTCAGACACTAATTGACACTTTTGGAGGACCAGTTACATTAATACAGTGATCAGTGCAAAAAAATATGCACGGTCACTGTGCTAATGACACTGGCTGGGAATGGGTTAACATCAGGGGCGATCAAAGGGTTAAATGTGTGTCAAGCCATTTTTTTTTTTTACAGTTTGGGAGTTACTTTTACTAGGTGAAGGCGTGGATCCATGTTCATGCTTTGCAGGAACACAATCCATGCCTTCCTACTGACAGAATGGTGATCTGCCTCTGTGCTGGATGATTGGCAAGTGCCAGCGGACATCGACTCCGCGGTGCCCACAGATCACCTCCTGCTGTGTATAATCAACCCAGAATTTCAGATCACGTACTACGGCCGCCTTGCCGTCGTATATTTAAGTTATGCAGCCGGCAAGTGGTTAGTCCCAACTCCAGTCCAAATTTTATTCATTGTGGACAGGGTTAGATCTGCTACATTTTTATTGCCTTCTCCTTCACCACACTCAAGTTGACTTCCTTTCATTTGGTTTCATCAAGGTTTAAAGTAGAACTATAGGCAAAACATTTTTTTTAAATTTTGGATAGAGCAAGGAAAGGTTATAATCCCTGTCAGGTTTTTTTTTTTTCACCATCTCTGTCCCATTGGGGAGATTAACCTTCACTTCCTGTCCCATAGTCATACAGGAAGTGAGAGGAAATCACTGCAAATTAAGGTAATTCATTGGTGACCCCCTAGGTCACCAAAATTGGTGTCCCCATTGGAAGATTTTCCCTCTATTACTTTCCCGGGGACAACTTTCACTTTCAGTGATAAAGATCCCACTCTACTCTATCCTAACCTAAAAAAATGCTTTGCCTTTAGTTATACTTTAAGAGAGAAAATGGAGGGAAAGGGATCCCCATAATGGGGGTGGGGGGGCTCAGACAGCAATAAAATGGTGGTGGTGGGTGGTAGAGTGTGTGTGTGTGTGTGTGTGGGGGGGGGGCAATGAAATAATATGAATGTTCTGAAAATGAGGGATTTCCATTCTAGTGAGGGACTGTTAGCCAATCAATAAGGAACGCCTAGAATCGCATATGGCACAATTTATTCCAAGAAAGTAATCCATGTTGTACAATTGTACATGGCCCTCCACTGGCCATTAATTGAGGGGACAAGTCCCTTTGTCCCTCCTTTTCTCTGCAGTTGTCTAACTTTTTGGTCTGATGTAGAGAAATGTATAAAACATGTAATATTTAACAAAAAATGGTACCCAACCTTTTATCCAACCTCTAAATGATTGCATTATAAAGCCATCAAAAAAGTAAAATGGTAGTGTAGGTGTAACCAGTCATTTTGTAGGCCCTTTCATGGTTCCCGTAAAGGAGGCATAGCAAGGGTAGGCCCTTTGCCTTCATTTTTGGTGCTAAAATGTGTTTGTAAAGTTGGAAGGTATGCAGAGACTATTCCTATGCCATAGAGCCTCTGGCTTGTTTATTTTAAGTTGTAGATTCATTTGTACTTTCTTGTGGTTTAATGTTGAGTCTTCTTGTCGTCTTTCAGCTGCCAAGTAAATTCAGCCCAGACATTGTCCTGAACCAGCTGAGGTACTCTGGAATGTTGGAGACTGTGAAGATCCGGAGGGCTGGATACCCTGTCCGCAGACAATACCAGGACTTCATTGCCAGGTGATGTCACTATTGGGCACAGCTGATTGGCTTTTCTGGGTAGACCTCCCACCTTTACCGATTGTTGTATTCCCAGTTAAAGTGGTTGTAAAGTCTACAAGGTTTTTACCTTTATGCATTCTCTGCATTAAGGTAAAAAACACCCCACTAACTTTTGTAGCCCCCCCAAACACTTAGCTGGCTTATGTCAGCATGCTGGTTCTGTCTAAGTTGCAGCACCACTCTCACAGGAGACACTGAGGCAAGGAAGTAATGGGCTCCTGCTGCTGTCAGTCAAACTGCTTTGAGGGGGGAGTGGAGGCATGGCTTACTGCCGCCATGTGTGTCTCCGGACGCGCACAGCCGCCTCCTGAGTGTCCACACACTGGTGCCTCCTTAGCACCCACTTTCTATGGAGGCACCCAGAGCAGGGAGAAGGTGACAGCATTGCCGGGGGCTGCCAGAAGAGGAGGCATGGAACCTTTCTGTGCAATATTGTTACACAAATCAGGTAAGCCCTCCCCGGCGGGAGAAGACAGCGTTATAGCCGCTAGCGATAATCGCAAGAGAATCCAGCAGGCTGGTTGTACCAAAGTTAATCGATCATTCTGAATTCAAAGTAACCGCGCTTGGGATTCTTTGGGACCAGTAACTGGGTGTGCTGCCTCCAGTGGTGCCCCCCCTAGAGGGAGTGTTGTGAATATGAGTGGTAGATCTGGACTGGCGCTCCCCTGTGTTGTATGTGACTGAGTCACAGTTGGAACTGTTGGGAGCATTGGAAAAAGGAATATATATACCAGGTCTTGAGCTTAATGCTGCTGTAAATTTGAGTACACTTAGAGGAGATACTTATATACATATATATACAATATTCTGCCATTTAGCCTACACTGTCTGATTATTGTTTATTGCACCAGCACTTTTCACGTCACATAGCTTGGTTACACTATATTCCAACCATTTATGATTTTATTATTAATATATGGTACAGTATATAGTTTTTTCAGCACATGAGCACTTTCTCATAAAGGATACACGTTTTTTATTCCACTACAGATTTAAGTTATTTAATTACCTCAGTCACATACAACACAGGGGAGCGCCAGTCCAGATCTACCACTCATATTCTTAATCGATCATTCTGCCTGCCCATTAACGGTTCGAATCTTGGCCAGTTCCTGCTGAACTGGCCGTGCTTTGAACTGTGTATAGCCGGCCTAAATGGATCTGGGGATGAAGTGCCACACCACCAGTTGACAGTCCAGATACAAATTTATTCCAATGTAAGATCAAATAGAAGACTTTATAAAATAACCTACACTTTTTGGGTGCTTTAGCCAATCCTACAAACAATGCGTTTGATTTACTAAAACTGGAGAGTGCAAAATCTGGTGCAGCTGTGCATGGTAGCCAAGGCTTCTAACTTCAGCTTGTTCAATTAAGCTTTGACAAAAAAGCCTGGAAGCTGATTGGTTTCTCTGCAGAGCTGCACCAGACTTTGCTCTCTCCAGTTTTACTAAATCAACCCCATTCGATCCATTGTTCAGTCCGCATAAATAGTTTTTCCAGTTATTAAGCCCTGATTGAGGGGGTGAATTCTGGACCTTTTGGAAGGTCTTCTATTATAAACGTCCATTACCTGGACTATCGACTTGTGAAGCTTGAACTCTAGATCCATTTTACTTTTTTCTCTCTACCTGTGAAACTTCCCCTTTCTTCCGGTGCTAGTTATTTTAACCTTTTTCAAAATGGAGGAACCCTTGAAATAACTCAGGTCTCAGTGAACCCCTGCTAATAATTACTACATCGATCGCTCAGTGTACTGGAGTGTGTTGGTTACTAGAAAGGAAGCTCCTAACATTTATGGTCATTGGGAGGAATTCCTCTCATATAAATAGATAAGAAGATCATTATTTTCAGTGGGAAATTAACTGAAAGACCTCTGGAAGAACCTAGGGTTCCACGGAACCCTGGTTGAAAAGTGCGGGTTGGATTATAAGGTTCTAACTCTTTTCTGCTATATTCAAAAGCTAAAAAAATGCATTTCTACTTTGGTAATCATACAAAAAGGACATACTGGATATATAGCATACAAGATTTTAGTTTTTTTTTATTTTTTTGTTTAGCTTTCCATACAGTAGCAAGCAGAGTTTTCCAGTGGAGGAACATTTAGAAGTCCTTATACACCTGGATAAGAAACTGTGGCTATACCACATTATAAAAATTATAAATTGAGCCTAGGTTCACATTGGAGCATTTTGGCATGCGATTTGACATGTCAAATTGCATGCCAAATCGGCGGCAGTAGCCAGCAATGGCACCGTCCGCATATGTGCAATCCGTAGTTTCTGTACTACTTTTGGCGACTTTGGGGTGCGATTTCCATAGACATCTGTGCAGAAACCCGCACAGATGTCTCTGAAATCGCCCCCGAAGTCGGGACACATGTGGGAATGAAATTGTGCGAGTTCAGATGAACTCGCACAATTTCATTCCCGCTGTCAGTGTGAACCTGGGCGGAATGGGGTTGGGTACAAAGGGTAACTTCTGTTTTTATCCGAGCACTGCCCTTATTTACTGATTATCTTATTACAGGTATAAGATGCTGCTGAGTAACATCAAAAGTACAGACGACCTGAAGGGAAGGTGTGCTGCCCTCCTTCAGACTTTTGATGCCTCCAAGAAAGAGTGGCAACTTGGCAAGACCAAGGTAAGGGACCAGGTTTAAGAAACTATTTTTCTACTTTTTCTGCATGTGGGGTGTCCTCATTCTACCTGATATTGGTAATGGTTTCTCCATACCAAATTGGTCAAAACATGTCTTTATGGAGCTTACTTTGTGCCTGGGCACATTCATGCTGGAATAGAATATGGCCTTTCCCAAACTGTTGCCACAAGGTGGAAGCTCACAATTAGCTCAAATGTCTTTATATGCTTTAGCATTAATGGTACCCTTCACTGGGATCACCTAAACTGAACCACTCGGAGGGTTGTCCACATACGTTTTGGCCATATGTGTAGATGCAATGATCAGGTGCTCCTAAACCTTTGGCATTCTAGAGAGTTTTGTCTCTGACCAGGAGCAAAAATGCTGGCCTCATGTTCTGACTTCATTGGCTACATGCATGTTCCAGGGCAGTGAATCCTTACCAGAGACAGCTAGGAAACAAACATTTCCAGAAGAGGTCAGCAATGGGAGTTACAGCTTTCCACTCTACCCTACACCTGGGAGGCCTTTCCATAGATTATGATCTACAGGGCCCTTTCACACTATGGATTTGGATAATGCACTTTAACCACTTCACCTCCGGAAGAATTTCGCACTTTAGGACCAGAGCACTTTTTGCTATTCGGCACTGCTTCGCTTTAACTGACAATTGCGCGGTTGTGTGATGTTGTACCCAAACAAAATTTTAGTCCTTTTTTTCCCACAAATAGAGCTTTCTTTTGGTGGTATTTGATCGCCTCTGCGTCATTTCTGATCACCGCTATAAACAAAAGAAGAGCGACCATTTTGCAAAAAAAAACCCAAATTTCTTACTTTTTGCTAAAATTCAATTCCATAAAAAATGTAAAAAAACATTTTTTTCACCGGTTTTGGCCGATTTTATATTCTTTCTCATATTTGTGATAAAAAAAATCGCAATCTGCGTTTATTGATTGGTTTGCGAAAAAGTGGCCGCGTTTACGGATGGTGAGAATTCATTTCTGGGGTTTTTATTTTTTCTATAATTTTTACAAGTAATGGCGCCGATCTGCGATTTTTAGCGGTACTGCGATATTGCAGCGGACATGTCGGACATTTTTGACACTTTTTTGGGACCAATGACATTTCTTCAGCGATCAGAAATGTAAATGTCCACTGATTACTGTATAAATGTCATTGGCAGTGAAAGGGTTGACCTGCAGGGGGCAATCTAGGGGTTAACTGTGTTCCCTGGGCATGTTCTTACTGTAGGGGGGTTGGGCTACCATGGGCATGAGAGATCTAAGTGATCCCAGTGACAGGGATCAGTAGATCACCCATGCCCGCACTAACAGTAAACCGTGTTTACATCGGCGGTTCCCCACTCTTTGCCTGTGGCCGCTCATCGCGGCTCGCCGGCGGACATCGGGCGCGCCCCTAGCGGCCATTCGCAGATCGCCATCTTTTTACGGCGATTCACGCAATGCATCCACACTGCCGCCATGAATACACCGCAGGTGGTGGAGAAGGTGTTAAACGTGTGTATCCACAATGCCTGTTTGCACACTTTTTCTGGTGTTGCAGTCAGGGCTGGCCCAAGACATTGTGCTGCCTGGGTCCAAGAATGAAAAAATCACGGCCACCAAAAGGCCCTCACAGCCATTATTTTATATCATGATCATTAAAACTAAAATTAAATGTATCAGGAGATCAGATTTACATGCTAGCAGCTTTGTTTTGGTGGTATTTGATTTTTATTTTTTGCACTGTAAACACAATCAAATTTATCCATCAGTTTAGGCCAATATGTATTCTGCTGTATAGTATTGGTAAAAAAATCCCAATAAGTGTACATTGATCAGTTTGAGCAAAAGTTATAGCGCCTACAAAATAGAGGATATATTTATGGATCTTTTATTTACTTATTTTTTTTTTACTAGTAATGGTGGCGATCTGCGATTTTTAGCGGGACTGCGATGTTACGGCAGACAAATCGGACACTTTTTGGGGACCAGTGACACTAATACAGTGATAAGTGCTAAAAATATGCACTGTACTAATGACACTGGCGGGTAAGGGGTTAACATCAGGGGCTATCAAAGGGTTAAGCGTGCTCCTAGGAGTCCTAGGAAGTGATCAGTGGCACTGCTAGGAGGTTGATGGGGTCAGTGGTGGTGGTTGTGATGGGGGGGGGGG
>BLSH010502083.1:1931279-1941437 GCA_018402905.1 Glandirana rugosa
GGGGTGGGTCGTGACAGTTACTAGGGTAGGTAAGGGGGTGCGTCGTGACGGTTACTAGGGTAGGTAGGGGGGTGGGTCGTGGCGGTTGGATGGATGGGATCATTGGCAGTGCTGCGTGGGGGAATGGATGGGATCATTGACAGTGCTGGGTGGGGGATAGATGGGGTCATTGGCAGTGCTGGGTGGTGGGGGGGTGGATGGGATCAGCGGCACTCACTTGCTCTCAGTGTGCATTCCCAACTCTATGCTTGCTGTATGTCTGGCTCCCTCCATGCATCATGTGTCTCCTCACACAGTGGAAACCTCCTCCAGCTTAACTCTACTGGGTCAGCTGGCTCTTCCAGTCCCCCGGACGCCATGTCCCATATGCCTGCTGCTAGAAATTCAATGGGCGGAGAGGCAGGCACTGGGTGGATGGTACTGCAGTGGTTACTTGGACCCAACAAGCAGGACCGGAGTCAGGAAGATGTAGCCGGCAGTCTAAGAAACCAATGGCTGCCGGAAACATATAGCACCAGGCTAGATGAGAGGGGCAGCAGGGCGGCATATGGACCAACCTATGATCTGCATTTTCCTCCCTGCAGCCGCTGAATGCTCGCTTCTCCTATTCCTCCCGCAGGCATTCAACGGCTGCAGGGAGTAAAATGCAGAGCATCGGTTGGTCTATATGCCGCCCCTGCTGCCCCTTTCATCCAGTTGTAGAGAAATGACAGGGGAGCCACACAGCCATTGAAAGCATGGGGTCAGGTCCCAAATGCGAACCCTATAATTTTGCTTGTGTGGCACACTTCCCGTCCCGTCAGCACCTACCTTGTGTACGCCTATGCATGACATGATGATGACAGAACCACTGCATGCTAGAGGGAGGGGGCCTCAGGCAGTCCGCCCGTTTTGCTGCTCCTCTTAAAGTGCCGACTGGGACCCATGCTCCCACCCGGTCCCATGGTAGGGCCGGCCCTGGTTGCAGTGCAATTCATTGTGAATTGCAACCACATAGATTTTGTTAGAGGCCAATGCACCCCAGCCCACCACAATGCACTTACCTTTTTTTGGTTTGGTTTGTCAAGTAAAATAAAAATGTTGAGCCTATTGGTCCATGAAGTGTGTTGGCAGAGGATTCATAATGAATGTGCTCCCTTAAGGTGACACACAAGCATGCAAGCCCATTGCTTTCATTATACTCAGTAGTATTACCCAGACTGGCTGCAGCACCCCCATCCCACCAATTGATGTGACACCAGCACAAAATCCCTAATCGATCCCAATTTAGTGAGGACTATACCTCTCCTTGTGGAATTGCATATATGACCCACACATTCGTTTTTTCCAGCCTGGTGATTTTACACCATAATCTTGTTTCTTTATTCAAACCCTTATTTTCATACTATGTAACTATATGGGGTGGATTTACTAAAGGCAAATAAACTGCGCACTTTGCAAGTGCAATTCTCCAAAGCTTAGTGAAGCTTCACTTTGCAAAGAATACCCAAGCACATGAAAGGGAAAAAAAACAGCATTTTTGCTTGCACATGATTGGATGATGGAGGTCAGCAGAGCTTTCTCTCATTTACTAAGCTCTGGAGCAACTACTCTTGCAAAGTGCATAATCTATTTGCCTTTAGTAAATCAACCCCTATGTATGTGATGCACTTAATGGCAACTATTGTGGTTTCCCTCTTTGTTAACTTAAAATAAACTATTAAAGAAAATAAACAGAAAGCTATTGACCAATACTTACCATCATTTTCCTTTCTGGGCTACTTCTTATCACAGGATACCACAGGTCAGCACTGCCCCTTGACCCCAATAGGACCACCTAGCTAACTAACAAAAAGGAAGAGAGAATCCCTACCCAGCATTCTATAAATAGCCAGTGACTGGATACTGGGATGAAACCTATGCTGTCATGGGGTGTAGAAAAGAAAAATTATGGCAAGAATTGGACTACAATTTTCTGTATTCCTGCCACCTCTCATGACAGAGTATTATGGGACGTGACTAGCAATTCAAAGCTAAAGTAAGGGAAGAAAGATAACCTTAACCACATGATTGATGCCTTGGTATACTGTCATTAAAACCCCTAGAGGGCAGAACAGCATATGAGCTATGCGCCATAAAAAATGGCCGTTTACTCCATTAAATAACTAGACCCAATAAGTAGGACTTGCCATACAACATGGGTGCTGTCCACCTTTAAAGAGGCTGAACCAGGGTGGGATGTGGTAGGGGTAATCCGGTAAGGTGAAGGCGAAGCAATGACAAAATAAAGAACACTGGGTAGGGAGTCTCTATTGCTTTTTTTTTAACTAGCTGGTTGGTCCTATTGGGGTCAAGGGGCATAGCTGATCCATGGTATGCTGTAAGAGGCATACCAGGGAAATGTATTTATCATGTTGATGATAAGGGAACAGAGTAGCCAGGTAAGACAAAATATAACTAAATTCTGTAAAATGCTGCGGGGTATGATGGAGCTACACAGTTTGGGGAAACCATTTATAATTAGAACATTATTCATTTTATGAATCAGTCTTTGCAGAAAGTTGCATTTGTGGATTATTCATTATGACCAATGATGGGAAGAATTTTAGAGTACAATACAGAGTCAGTAAAACTGTGTATTTTCGGGGTAAGCTGCCCCATTCCTATGGAAATTTAATGATCGGTATTTCTTGGTAGATTCTTTTCTAATGAAATGTCTTATTAAATATTCTGAGCGTTCTGAAATGGCTATTGTTCTTCTCAGAGACTATCGTTTTGTTTTAAGTCTAAAACCGGCGTGACTGATATGTTTGGCGTGATACTCCTCCTTGTGGCGTGGGGTGGTGGGCGAGGGAGTAAAGGGGGGATTGTTTGGGTCAGAGGCAGGGTGACATCACATTAGAGATGTGTGACAGAAGGAGCGGAGAGGAGTCACATGGAGCTTGCCCTCGTTGGGTGGCGCAAGTCGGGAGCTGGTGGATGGCTGCCAGCACAGGCGAGGCACACAAGGCTATTGTGGAGGCCATGAAGAAGCCTGTTGCCTCAGGCTTGCCACACAGAACAAGGCATCTTTGTTCTGCGTATGGTTGCAGGCAGCTCCCAGTGTCTTTGCTGTGCTCGTTTTTGTGCCTTGATTGAAGAGCAGGCTTTATTAACCGAAGAGGAGTGTTATTGCAGTTAATTTGGATCTTAACCCTGATTGTGCTGTGTTTATCCTTGATAAAGCTAAAGCGGCTGATGTAGAAGCACTGGAGCAAGAAAGCTTGAAGAAATGGAGTGTTTAACAATATTAACCAATCGCATTATTTTATCTTCTCCAGTGACTGAAAATGTACAGTTGATTGGTCGATGCAAGTCACAGCTCTTTGCACTAGTTTATCATTATAATAATGTTTTAATAAATTGGACCCACACATCAGCTCTGGGTCTAAGTAGCTAAAAAAATATCCAGCCTGTTCTGTACTTACAGATGGTCATTATTCGATTTTAATAATATACGAGTGCCCCGGTTTATGTACTGCATATGCCTTTTATGATGGTGCACACTCTCAAAATGATCTTCTTGATCTCTAGTGTTCTGCCAGCACAACCCACTCCATTTTTCTGATGGCTGTCTTGACCAGCTCTCTTTCTTCTTGCTCTCTATCATGGCCATCTCTCTTGTTGCTTGTTATCATGGTCACCTCACTCGTCCTGCTTTCTCATTGCCAGTTTACTCTTCCTGAATCTCTATCACGGCTAGCTTTCTCTACCTGACCTCTATCTTGGCTCGCTTTTTCTTCCTAATCTCTATCATGGCAAGCTTTCTCTACCTGACCTCTATCATGGCTAGCTTTCTCTACCTGATCTGTATCATGGCAAGCTTTCTCTACCTGACCTCTATCATGGCTAGCTTTCTCTTCCTGACCTCTATCATGGCTAGCTTTCTCTACCTGATCGCTATCATGGCTAGCTTTCTCTACCTGACCTCTATCATGGCTAGCTTTCTCTTCCTGACCTCTATCATGACTAGCTTTCTCTTCCTGACCTCTATCGTGACTAGCTTTCTCTTCCTGATCTGTATCATGGCTATTGGCTAGCTTTCTCTTCCTTATCTCTATCATGGCCAGCTCACTCGTCCTGCTCTGTAACTGCCAGTTTTCTTGTTCACGGTCACATCCAGCTCTCTTCTTGCTCTCTATGTCTGCATTCTGTCACAGCCAGCTCTCTTTCCTGCTGTCATGGCCATATCTCTCTTGGCCAGCTCAGTGTTCTTGTTCACTATAACTGCTGCTCTCTGTCATGACTATCTCTCTTCTTCCTGCTCTTTCTTCTGCTGTCAGTTATGACAAGCTCTCTTCCTAATCTGCTGCAAACCAGCACTCTCTCATAGTCAGCTTGTTCTTTTTTGCTATCTGTCCTGACTAGGTCTCTTTCTTCCTTCTCTCTATGGTCAGCTCTCTCTTCCTGCCCTCTGTTATGGTCGGCTCTCTCTTCCTGCCCTCTGTTATGGTCAGCTCTCTCTTCCTGCCCAATGTTATGGTCAGCTCTCTCTTCCTGCCCTCTGTTATGGTCGGCTCTCTCTTCCTGCCCCCTGTTATGGTCGGCTCTCTCTTCCTGCCCCCTGTTATGGTTGGCTCTCTCTTCCTGCCCTCTGTTATGGTCACCTCTCTCTTCATGCCCTCTGTTATGGTGCTCTCTCTTCATGCCCTCTGTTATGGTCCGCTCTCTTCCTGCCCTCTGTTATGGTCACCTCTCTCTTCATGCCCTCTGTTATGGTCACCTCTCTCTTCATGCCCTCTGTTATGGTGCTCTCTCTTCCTGCTCTCTGTTATGGTCGGCTCTCTCTTCCTGCTCTCTGTTATGGTCGGCTCTCTCTTGCTGTCCTCTGTTATGGTCAGCTCTTTATTCCTGCCCTCTGTTATGGTCGGCTCTCTCGTCCTGATCTCTGTTATGGTCAGCTCTCTCTTAGTGCCCCCTGTTATGGTCAGCTCTCTCTTCCTGCCCTCTGTTATGGTCGGCTCTCTCTTCCTGCCCTCTGTTATGGTCGGCTCTCTCTTCCTGCCCTCTGTTATGGTTGGCTCTCTCTTCCTGCCCTCTGTTATGGTCGGCTCTCTTCCTGCCCTCTGTTATGGTCAGCTCTCTTCCTGCCCTCTGTTATGGTCACCTCTCTCTTCCTGCCCTCTGTTATGGTCACCTCTCTCTTCATGCCCTCTGTTATGGTCACCTCTCTCTTCATGCCCTCTGTTATGGTCGGCTCTCTCTTCCTGCTCTCTGTTATGGTCAGCTCTCTCTTGCTGTCCTCTGTTATGGTCAGCTCTTTATTCCTGCCCTCTGTTATGGTCAGCTCTCTATTCCTGCCCTCTGTTATGGTCAGCTCTCTCTTCCTGCCCCCTGTTATGGTCAGCTCTCTCTTCCTTCCCCCTGTTATGGTCGGCTCTCTCTTCCTGCCCTCTGTTATGGTCGGCTCTCTTCCTGCCCTCTGTTATGGTCACCTCTCTCTTCCTACCCTCTGTTATGGTTGGCTCTCTTCCTGCCCTCTGTTATGGTCGGCTCTCTCTTCCTGCCCTCTGTTATGGTCGGCTCTCTCTTCCTGCCCCCTGTTATGCTTGGCTCTCTCTTCCTGCCCTCTGTTATGGTTGGCTCTCTCTTTCTGCCCTCTGTTATTATATTATTATACAGGATTTATATAGCGGCAACAGTTTACGCAGCGCTTTACAACTTGAGGGTAGACAGCACAAATACAATACACTTAAATACAGTAGGAATCAGAGGGCCCTGCTCGTTAGAGCTTACAATCTAAGAATATGGTTGGCTCTCTCTTCCTGACTTCTGTTATGGTCGGCTTTCTCTTCCTGACTTCTGTTATGGTTGGCTCTCTCTTTCTGCCCTCTCTTATTATATTATTATACAGGATTTATATAGCGGCAACAGTTTACGCAGCGCTTTACAACTTGAGGGTAGACAGCACAAATACAAAACACTTAAATACAGTAGGAATCAGAGGGCCCTGCTCGTTAGAGCTTACAATCTAAGAATATGGTTGGCTCTCTCTTCCTGCTCTCTGTCATAAACAGACTTTCCTGCTGAAGGCCTCCCTATGCTCCCGGTAACACTCAGCAGCCAATCACAGACCACCTTTCACCAAGCTAACTATACTAGAGTATTGAAAGAAAAATTCTGATTGTTAGCCATGGGTTACAGTATATTCCATTTCTGCACTGAGATATCATATAGGCCCCATGGACTTTCCATGCTCCAGTTATGTCCTTAGATTGCTCAGCAGTAGCCCCCTGCCAGGGATGTGAGCGGTGTACATGTCTGCTCCTTCCTCCAGCCAGCTCAGTGCCTCTGCTCCATGTGCTCTCTCTCCCGTCGATTGTTTGTGAACGGAAGGAACAGCTTCTGGAAGGAAGCCTGCAATGCAAGGGGGGGGGGGGGATTCTTTGTCATAATTTTTTAACTAAATAAAACAGCTGCAATCACTCGTACAGTATAGAGCAAGAAAAGCTTCTTGAGTAATGAAGGAGTGTGCAACGGAGCAGTGGCATCTTCTCCTGGCTGTAAACAGGTTGTGTATATCTGGGGTTTATTTCCTACCAGCAATGCACTTGTATGCTGCTGTCTTTATAGAGCTTCAAGATATTCTGCTCTTCTTGTCTGCATTCTATTGTTACGCTGTGCACTGTATATGTCCATTTCCTTCATCTCCCAGCCTGCTTCTTCTATGTGAGTTTCCCATTTACCTATCCTGAATTCTTCTGTTCCCTGTGTCCCATCCTTCCCCCTGTGTCCCATCCTTCCCCCTGTGTCCCATCCTTCCCCCTGTGTCCCATCCTTCCCCCGTGGCCCTTCCTTCTCCTGTGGCCCTTATGTGCACAGTACGGTGACCTGCCCAACTGTCCTGTATATTCCACAGATTATTTGTTATACCCAGATCAGAGACATGCTTCTGTCTTCTGTATATTCCTTTGTCTGGTGATCTGTCCTTTGCATTCCACTGACTATATTATCATATACTGTACACATGGGTGCTCAACCTGTTGCCCTCCAGCTGTTGTGGAACTACAAGCTCCATCATGCCTCTCACTTTCGGAGTCCTGCTTGTAACTGTAAGTGGCTTGCAATGCCCCATTGGACTTGTAGTCCTGCAACAGTTGGAGGGCCACAGGTTGAGCACCCATGCTGTACAGTGACCTGCTTATTTGCCCTGGGCCCTCTGCCTCCCTTCCCTCTGTTGCCTGCCTCCCTGCCCTCTGCTGCCCATCTCCCTGCATGGTCCCCCCTGCTGCCCGCTTCCCTGCACGGTGCCCTGTGCTGCCTGCCTCCCTGCCCTCTGGTGCCCACCTTAGGGTTGCCAACTCATCCCTTTAAATCCGAACACATATGAATTACGCAGGCTCTGAGGCTGATTGAATGCAGGTAAGGCAACCAAGTGAATTTAATTACCACTTTGATCAGCCACAGAACCTGTGTTATTAATGTGTTCAGTTTTAAAGGGATGAGGTGGCAACCCTAGCCCACCTCCCTACCCCTTGATGCCTGCCTGCTCGCCTCCCTGCCCTATGTTGTCTGCCTCCCAGCCCTGTACCCTCTGCTGCCCATCTCTCTTCCCTGTGCTTTCCAATGGCTTCTTCTCTGTCCTGTGCTATCTGCCTCTCTGCTTCGTGTGCTGAATCACCTGCTTCTCTGCCCTGTGCACTCCACTGCCTGCCTTTGTGTATAGTACAATGACCCCACTGCTTTCCTCCCAATGTGTATAGTACAGTCACATGCCATGTCCTACCCTGACAGTCCACTGCCTACCCCACTGTCTATATAGTACAGTCACCTGCCTAGTCCTCCTGTAAATATTTCAGCATCTGTTGTCCTGTGTGTATAATGCAGTCACCTGCCTTTTCCTACCTTGTATATTTCCCTGCCTGCCTCCTTGTGTATAAAGTGCAGTTGCTTGCCTTGTCCTGGCCTGTATATTCTTTTGCTTGCCTCCCTGTATGTACAGTACAGTCACCTGCCCTAGCTCTGCCCTTTATATTTCAGTGCCAGTCTCCCTGTGTATATAGACAGTCTCCTGCCTTGTTCTTCCCTGTATATTCCAGTATGTGCCTCCCTGTGTATATAGGACCCTGTATATACATTCCAGTATGTGCCTCCCTGTGTATATAGGACCCTGTATATACATTCCAGTATGTGCCCCCTGTGTATATAGGACCCTGTATATACATTCCAGTATGTGCCTCCCTGTGTATATAGGACCCTGTATATACATTCCAGTATGTGCCTCCCTGTGTATATAGGACCCTGTATATACATTCCAGTATGTGCCTCCCTGTGTATATAGGACTCTCTATATACATTCCAGTATGAGCCTCCCTGTGTATATAGGAATCTCTCTATATACATTCCAGTATGTGCCTCCCTGTGTATATAGGACTCTCTATATACATTCCAGTATGTGCCTCCCTGTGTATATAGGACTCTCTATATACATTCCAGTATGTGCCCCCCTATGTATATAGGACTCTCTATATACATTCCAGTATGTGCCTCCCTGTGTATATAGGACTCTCTATATACATTCCAGTATGTGCCTCCCTGTGTATATAGGACCCTCTATATACATTCCAGTATGTGCCTCCCTGTGTATATAGGACCCTCTATATGCATTCCAGTATGTGCCCCCCTATGTATATAGGACCCTCTATATACATTCCAGTATGTGCCTCCCTGTGTATATAGGACCCTCTATATACATTCCAGTATGTGCCTCCCTGTGTATATAGGACCCTCTATATACATTCCAGTATGTGCCTCCCTGTGTATATAGGACCCTCTATATGCATTCCAGTATGTGCCCCCCTATGTATATAGGACTCTCTATATACATTCCAGTATATGCCTCCCTGTGTATACAGTACATTGTATCTCTGTTGTCTCATGTTCTGCCTATACAGCTGTCTTTTTTTTTTTTTTTTTTTTTCTCTGTCCGGATTCTCTGGTCGTCTTCCTATCTGTAGATCTTTCCCGTCCTCCTCCTCCATCCAGCCCCCCTCCTCTGGGAGTTTCTGGCTGCTGGGATCATGCTAGAGGCGGCGTGCACTTGGCACCGGACAGGCACTGGGTTTGGTGTGTGGCAGATGTCGCCCGCATGTCTTATGGCTCCTATCACCTACATAAGGGGGTATCTCTCCTTTCCCACAGGTATTCCTCAAAGAGGGGCTGGAGCAGCGGCTGGAGAAGAGTCGGGAGCAAGAACTGAAGAGGGCAGCCTTGGTCATCCGTGCGCACATCCAGGGGTACATCGCCAGGTAGGGATCACCTCCTCCCACCCTCACATCTAGATAGGACTTTACAAAACAAGTCCTTGTTTTATGGGTTGGGAATTAAACTGGAGTAGAATCAGAGTCTGCATACGATATGTCATGTATGTAAAGGCGATGCAACCCGTGCCTGCAAATACTTCTTTGTTTTACCTTAAACTGAACTCTAAGCAGATATTAAAAACTCCACTGTATGTATAAAAAGAAATGTAGACTAGTGTAAATACCTGAATTTTACTTCTTATCCGTCACTTGTAATCTGCTGTACAGCAGAACTCAAACTGGGAGAGATGCAAGTGCATGCAGATGACCTGCATGCACTTGTGCTGACCAGACACATGAAGTTAGGAGGAGAGAGCAGAGAGATTAGCTCATCAGTCTGTTGCTGCTCCTTCGCTGTGACCAGGTTTTGTTGCTCAACTTCAGTTGAGAAAAGTTGGGTTACCAGACTGGCTGTGCAGTGTTTGAAGGGCTGTGTAAGTCTCAGGACTGGATGGACAGAAATGCAATCCTTTGGCAGTTAAAACAGCTCATAGATGAATTTCGGAAGTGTGTTTAGCTCTGAATGTGTCGGGAAGTTTGTGACGTGTCGGTCAGACCATTGGGTTGAAAAGAGTTGACTTCAACTCGTTGTTTTGGACCAGTGTCGCTTCCTCGTCGTTGTCTGACTACTCGATTAGAGAGACGAGAGAGGAGGATTGAAGTACACAGACCAGTCGTGTTCACGTACGTCCAGTAGACGTACGTGAACGTAGAGAGGGTCAAACTCAAGACGACATGTCGTCTAATGTTCACTGCCTATTCTTCATTTTAAGTCCATAAATGTGATCAGATGTAAAGAAAAATATGTATGTCACCTCAAAAATTATAGACGAATCTC
>BLSH010502083.1:1943798-1955755 GCA_018402905.1 Glandirana rugosa
GGCCCAAAGTGTCAATATTTTGTGTGGCCACCATTATTTTCCAGCACTGACTTAACCCTCTTGGGCATGGAGTTCACCAGAGCTTCACAGGTTGCCACTGCAGTCCTCTTCTCCTCCTCCATGACGACATCACAGAGCTGGTGGATGTTAGAGACGTTGCGCTCCTCCACCTTCCGTTTGAGGATGCCCCACAGATGCTCAATAGGGTTTAGGTCTGGAGATGCTTGGCCAGTCCATCACCTTTACCCTCAGCTTCTTTAGCAAGGCAGTGGTCATCATGGAGGTGTGTTTGGGGTCGTTATGTTGGAATACTGCCCTACGGCCCAGTCTCTGAACGGAGGGGATCATGCTCTGCTTCAGTATGTCACAGTACATGTTGGCATTCATGGTTCCCTCAATGAACTGTAGCTCCCCAGTGCTGGCAGCACTCATGCAGCCCCAGACCATGACACTCCCACCACCATGCTTGACTGTAGGCAAGACACACTTGTCTTTGTACTCCTCACCTGGTTGCCGCCAGACACGCTTGACACCATCTGATCCCAAATAAGTTTATCTTGGTCTCATCAGACCACATACCGCATGCGTGCGGGAGTCTTACATTTGTGATCCAACGGACCTTCAGAGTGCATGCACCACTGACGTCAATGGCTGCATGCAGGGTGAATATCTCCTAAAAGGTGCATGTTTAGGAGATATTCATTTTACATACAGGTAAGCCTTATTATGGGCTTACCTGTAGGTAAAAATGAGAAAAGCATAGTATACAACCACTTTAAAGAATAAAATATACCCAAGAACAAAATGCCATACATTGCAGCTTATCTGTCCTTAAATGCAGTGACTGTATTTGTTTTCTTTCTTCAGACTAAGAACATTTTTTGCAAGTACACAAAATGCCGGTTCCCAATATTTTCAGCCTTCCCATGTGTTTTCTGTAAACTACAGAACACCATCCCTTACTAGGTTATGGAAGTTTGGAGTTTTTTACTTTCTGCTATAAAAAATATGCAGTAAAAAATATAATTTCTTCATCAATTTAGGCCAATATGAATTCTGCTACATATTTTTGGTGGAAAAAATCTCAATAAGCGTATATTGATTGGTTTGCACAAAAGTTATAGCGTCTACAAACTATGGGATATTTTTGTTTTATTTTTTTTTACTAGTAATGGCGCGGTGACCAGCGACTTATAGCGGGACTGCAATATTGTGGCGGACAAATTGGACACCTAACTGACACTTTTGAAATTTTTTTTTTATGGGGACCAGTGACATTATTACAGTGATCAGTGCTAAAAATATGCACTGTCATTGTACTAATGACACTGGCAGGGAAGGGGTCAACATCAGGGATGATCAAAGGGTTAAGTGTACGACTAGGGAGTGCTTACTAACTGTGGGGGGAGGTGCTTTTACTACTTAAATACATGTATCGGTGTTTCCGCTTCACAGGAACACAGGATCCATGTCTTCTGTACTCGCAGCATGACAGTCTGCCTTGTTTACATAGAAAGACTGTCATTCTGTCAGAGTGCCGAACGATCGGTGGGTCCCGGCGGACATCAAATCCATGGGACCTGATGATCGGCTCCTGCTGTGTGAAATCACAGCTGGAGCTAGCTGCCGGTGGCGCGTGCTTGAGGCCAAAACCTGGAAGTGCAGAATCACATATATATATATATGTGATTCTGCACAGAGCGGCCGCTCTGTATCAGTAAACAGGGGAGGGTTGGCAGCCTTAGGCCTGGGGGGCAAGTCCAGTCAAGTGGCCCATTGAACCACTGAATCGGCTCACCATCCATGCCCACCAGGTTTTATAATGGATATTGATGTTGAAGCAAGACAAATATGATACAATGTGGTAACATAATTTAATGTTAATAGCAACAAAGGAGGTTTAACAAAAATAATGCATCAATACAGCCTGATCAGTGCCCATCAATGCAGCATGATCAGTGCCCATCAATGCAGCCTGATCAGTGCCCATCAATGCAGCCTCACCAGTGCCCATCCATTACAAAGAGCGGGGATCTCCTGCTTACCTGGTGCGGAGGCTGTCATACGAAGTCCCGCGCCCCTGGCCCCTACTTCCTCCGCCAACCTTTTTGATTGTAAGTTGGGATGGCCCGGGGGGCAATTGCCACCCTGCCCCCAGGCCCAGCCCTCCCCTGTCAGTAAATCTGCTATGGGGCGGTCGGGAAGAGGTTAAACCCGAATAAAGATATGTAATATATGTTGCATTACAGTTTACCAATCCTTGGATGTGATGGCTGCAGGTTTTATTTTTTGGGGATTTTTTTCTTTTACTTTTACCAGGTGGTCCGGCCAATAACACACTTCCTGTCCTAGGGTGGATCCGCAATGGATGGAGGAGCAACGGAGACACCCTTGGACAGCAGCATTGTCAGTCTGGGGGGGAGGGGAGTGTTAGATACACTTGCAGATTTAGATGGGATTGACTAACAAATTAAAGTCGAACTCCAGCTAACACTTTATAAGCGGTTACAGCAAATGTTTTTTTTCCTTTTGGGATAAAGGTTTTAGATCAATATATAAATGCTGAGCATTGTAAGCACCCCTGTCAGAGGGTTTGTCTCAACCCTCCAACTGACACTTTTGCTGGACACTTTGGTCTGTTAAAGGAAGTTGAAAAATAACAGACTTATGTGAAAATAAAAGTAAAAAACAAATGCAGCCACCACATCTATGAATTAGTAAGCTGCAATATATTACTTTTTTGACTTTAAGGTTAATACCGCTTTAACCCCTTGCTGACCGCCTTATAGTAGTTTCACTGCTAGAGGGCGGCAGCTCTGCGCAAGATCACGTATTTATACGTGACCCTGCATTTCCATCTGCAGGGGGCATGTGCGCGCCGCTGGCGGGCTGCTTCTGCTGTGATTATTCATAGCAGAAGCCTATCTGCGACTGTCGGGCATTCGATGTCCTCCGGCACCCGCTGATCGTCGGTAAGCTACACAGAACCGGGTTCTGCCTATGTCAACAAGACAGGAGGGAAGAGATGGATTCTGTGTTCCTGCAAAGCAGGGAATAAAATCCATCTCTTCCTCTAGTAAAAGCAGCACACACACAGTGCACATAAACACTGGCTAGGCACACAGTTAAACCTTTGACGTTTAACCCCTTCCCAGCCAGTGTCAGTGACAGTGCATATTTTTAGCACTGATCACTGTATTAGTGTCACTGGTTTCCAAAAAAGTGTCAAGTGTCAGTGTCAGATTGTCCGTCACAATATCGCAGTTCCGCTATAAGTCACTGATTGCCGCAATAACTAGTATAAAAATAATCAATAAAAGTTCCATAAATATATGTCATAGTTTGTACAAACTATAATGTTCACATAAACCATTCAATATACGCTTATTGGGATTTTTTTCCCCAAAAAAATATGTAGCAGAATAGATATTGGCCTAAACTGATGAAGAAATTCAATTTTTTTTTTTTTTTTTTTTTTACATTTTTTATTGGATGTTTTATAGCAAAAATTAAAAAAAAAAAAAAAGAACATTTTTTTTTTCTTTTTTTTTTTAATTGTCGGTCTTTTTTTGTTTATAGTGCAAAAAATAAAAACCGCAGAGGTGTTAAAATATCACCAAAAGAAAGCTGTTTGTGGAAAACAATGGCATAAATTTTATTTGGGTACAGCGTCGTACAACTGTCAGTTAAAGTAACACAGTGCTGTATCACAATAAATGGCCTAGTCACGAAGAGGGGGTAAAACTTTCGGAGGTCAAGTGGTTAAGTCTGTGGTCCACAATGGAGCCGCATCCAGAGAGACTGTTGCAAGCAGCTTGAAAGATGAAGCCATGGGATTATGGTGGTCACGCGACTTTTGCATATCATGCAATCATCTCTTACCATGTGTAGCTGCATTAAAAATCCCATTGGAGGTTCAGGCAGCGACTAGCAGAATAGGGAGAAGTTTTGGGGGAAGTGTGGTGCTTTGTAACTCTTTGCCCGGAGTAGCTGTGCCCAGGTTCTTGGCTATAGCTCTGACCCTGATCCTTGGGTATGGTGTACAGGGTATGGTGATGCGCGGTGTATAGGTTGACCGACAGATGACCGACAAATAGTATAGGGTGTTCGCTGTTATGGAGTTAAAAAAAAAATAAGTGTGACATTCTTTAGGAAGCGGTGGAAGGACATTGTCCGGGGTTGTACACTGATTGGAAATAGGCTGATAAATGAGCTTTTCTATTTTTAGCCCCCAATGTTATTTGGGCTCAGAGGACAGGATGTAGGATTAGGTAGTAATGTTTTTGTTTTAAAGGGATGCCGTGGTGTATTTCCAGCAAGCGTCCATTGGAATCATCATTGCAACCTTTAACTGATTGTATTTTTGATGAGACTTTCACATTTATGCATGCTTGCCTGTCCCACATTCGTGGATTTTTTTTTTCCCACTACTTTGTTTCAGTCCTGGTAAACGGCTGCAGAGATAAAATCAATGAAAGAAAAAAAAAAGTTATACATACTAAATGTATTTTTTATGCTATCATTTAGTTTACATGTAAGTGTCTGAATTTGATTTGGGCGGGTACAGCAGGGGGCAGAGCGAAGCAGCACACTCAGTTGTGTGCAATTGCTAGGAGTATGCTGATTGGAGGAGAGCGCAGAGTGATGGAACCCACCAGTCCACTGCTTCTCCTTTCAATGTTCAGTCATATGGTTGGGGTAGGGAGGAGACCTGTAAGTAAAAGTGAAACTGCACATAAAGGGCAGGTCCCCTGCCAGATGTTAGTCCACTGCTTCCCCTTTCACTGTCTAGGCACAGGATGGGGGTAGGGTGGAGACCTGAAAGTGAAACTACACATACAGATCAGGTTCCTTGCCAGACATTAGTCTACTGATTCTACTTTCATGTCTAATCATATAATGGGGTTAGAGAGAGGATTTGTAGGTGGAAGTGAAACTACACATAAAGAGATTAGTCCACTGCTTCTCCTTGCACTGTGCAGTCATAGGGTGGGTGCAGGCAAGAGGCCTGTAAGTAAAAGTGAAACCGCACATACAGGTCAGGTCCCCAGCAAGACAGTAGTCCACTGCTTCGCCTTTCACCACCCAGTCATGGGGGGGGGGGGGGGTTAGGGAGGAGACCTGTAAGTAAAAGTGAACCTGCACATAAAGCGTAGGTCCCCCGCCAGATGTTAGTCTGCGGCTTCTCCTTTCACTGTCCAGGCACAGGGTGGGGGTTGGGTGGATATTTAAAAGTGAAACTACACATACAGATCAGGTCCCCTGCCAGATATTAGTCTGCTGATTCTACTTTCACTGCCCAGTCATACGATGGGTGTAGGGAGGGGACCTATAAATAATAAATTGAAGCTGCACATAAAGTAAAGTTTCCTTGCAAGAAATTAGCCCACTGCTTCTCTTTGCACTGTCCAGTCATAGAATGGAGGTAGGAAGAGAACCCATAAGTAAAAATGAAATTGTAAATAAAGAGTGGGTCCCCTGCAAGATATTAGTCCACTGCTTTCCACTATCCAGTCATAAGGTAGGGGTAGGGAGGAGGCCTGTAAGTAAAAGTGAAATTGCACATACAGGTCGGGTTTCCAGCAAGACATTAGTCCACTGCTTCTCCTTTCACTGTCCAGTCATATGGTGGGGATAGGGAGGACACCTGCAAGTAAACGTAAAACTGCACATAAAGCAAAGGTCCCCTGCAATAAATTAGCCCACTGCTTTTCCTTGCACTGTCCAGTCATAAAATGGGGGTAGGGAGAGGACCTGTAAGTAACAGCGGAACTGCACATAAAGAGAAGATCCCCTGCAAGACTTTAGTCCACTGCTTCTCTTTGCACTGTCCAGTCATAGAATTGGGGTAGGAAGGAGGTCTGTAAGTAAATGTGAAAAAGCACATACAGGTCAGGTCCCCAGCAAGACATTAGTCCACTGCTTCTCCTCTCAATGTCCAGGCATAGGGTAGGTGTAGGGAGGAGGCCTGTAAGTAAAAGTGAAACTGCACATACAGGTCAGGTCCCCTACCAGACAATAGATCACTGCTTCTCCTTTCACGCTCCAGTCATAGGAGGGGGGTAGGCCGGAGACCAATTAGTAAGAAAGGAACTTCACATAAAGGGCAGGTTCCCTGTCAGACATTAGTCCACTGCTTCTCCTTTCACTGTCCAGTCGCATGTTGGGGGTAGGGAGGAGACCTGTAAGTAAAAGTGAAACTTCACAAACAGATCAGGTACTCTGCAAGCTTTAATCCACTGTTAATCCTTTCACTGTCAAGTCATAGGATGGGGGGAAGGAGGACACCCATAACTGCACATACAGATCTTGTCCAGTGCCTGATATTAGGCCACTACTTCTCCTTTCACTCTCCAGTCATAGGATTGGGGGAGGAAGGAGACCTGCAAGGAAAATGAAGCGCACACGAAGAGCAGTTTCCTTTCAGACAGGTCTGAGCTGTATGGTAGAGCTGTGTAAATGTCCTAAATGGATAAACAAACACATTTGGCAGGTAAAATATATATATATATAAATAATGTATTTCAACTGTGTATTGTTTGCCTGGATTTTAGCATTAGGGAAGCTAGTGTTGTCGCCTCCTCACGTCCAGCAAGCTGACTGGACAATGAAGGAGCAGCAATACACTGATCAGCCATCAACTGAACTCACTCTGCTCTCTCCACCTGTCAGCATGTTCCTTGTCCACACATGTCTTGCAGCAGAACCTGATTGGCTCCTAACATTATGTATTGATTGCAGCTTCAAACTACATTTAATGTGAAGTACATCTTATTTTTGTTCTATTTTCCAGGAAGCATTATAAAACCATTCGTCTCAGTATTCTCACCATTCAGAAGAACTACCGGGCTCATTACTGGAGGGCCGCCTTTGTGCGCCTCCGACACTCGGCTCTGCAGTTCCAGAAGCACTGGCGCGGGAGGACGGCCAGACACCTCTATCAGCAAATGCTGGAAGAGGAGAGGAAGAGACGAGAGGAGGAAGAGAGGAAGAGGAAGGAAGAGGAGGAGAGGCGGAGGAGAGAGCTGGAGGAGCAGAGGAAACTGGAGGAGGAGAGGAAGAGAAGAGAAGAAGAAGAGAGGAAGCGACGAGAAGAAGAACAGAGGAGGTAAAGAGGAGACGAGTTCACCAGACATAAACCCAGGATTATTAAACATGAGTGTAAAATGTACAACACGCCCCTCCTGAACAGGACACCCCACTATATACAGTGCATTCGGAAAGTATTCACAGTGCTTCACACATTTTGTTATGTTACAGCCTTATTCCAAAATGGATTAAATTCATTATTTTCCTCAAAATTCTACAAATACCCTATAATGACAACGTGAAAGAAGTTTGTTTGAAATCGTTTCAAACAAAACATGTACATAAGTATTACAGCCTTTGCTCAATACTTTGGTGAAGCACCTTTGGCACCAATTACAGCCTCAAGTATTTTGAGTATGATGCTACAAGCTTGGCACACCTATATTTGGGCACTTTCTCCCCTTCTTCTTTGCAGGACCTCTCAAGCTCCATCAAGTTGGATGGGGAGGGTCGATGCACAGCCATTTTCAGATCTCTCTACAGATGTTCAATCGGGTTCAAGTCTGGGCTCTGGCTGGGCCACTCAAGGACATTCACGGAGTTGTCCTGTAGCCGCTCATTTGTTATCTTGGCTGTGTGCTTAGGGTCATTGTCCTGTTGGAAGACGAACCTTCACGCCAGTCTAAAGGTCCAGAGTGATCTAGAGCAGGTTTTCATCAAGGATGTCTCTGTACATTGTTGCATTCATCTTTCCCTCAATTCTGACTAGTCTCACAGTTTCTGCCACTGAAAAACATCCCCACAGCATGATGCTGCCACCACCATGCTTCACTATAGGGATGGTATTGGCCAGGTGATGAGTGGTGCCTGGTTTCCTCCAGACATGCCGCTTGCCATTCAGACCAAAGAGTTCAATCTTTGTTTTATCAGACCAGAGAATTTTGTTTCTCATGGTCTGAGAGTCCTTCAGGTGCCTTTTGGCAAACTCCAGGCAGGCTGTCATGTGCCTTTTACTGAGGAGTGGCTCCCGTCTGGCCACTCTACCATACAGGCCTGATTGGTGGAGTGCTGCAGAGATGGTTGTTCTTCCTGAAGGTTCTCCTCTCTCCACAGAGAAATGCTGGAGCTTTGTCAGAGTGACCATCGTGTTGTTGGTCACCTCCCTGACTAAGGCCCTTCTCCCCCAACCGCTCAGTTTGGCCATGCGGTCCGCTCTAGGAAGAGTCCTGGTGGTTCCAAACGTCTTCCATTTACGGATGATGAAGGCCACTGTGCTCATTGGGACCTTCAATGCTGTGGAAATTTTTCTGTACCCTTTCCCAGATCTGTGCCTCCATACAATCCTGTCTCGGAGGTCTACAGACAATTCCTTGAACTTCATGGATTGGTTTGTGCTCTGACATGCACGGTTACCTGTGGGACCTGATATAGACAGGTGTGTGCCTTTCCAAATCATGTCCAGTCAACTGAATTTACCACAGGTGGACTCCAATCAAGTAGTAGAAACATCTCAAGGGTGATCAGTGTAAACTGGACGCACCTGAGTGCAATTTTTGAGCATCATGGCAAAGGCTGTGAATACTTATGTACATGGGATTTTTTGTTTTTTATTTTTAATAAGTTTGCAAAGATTTCAGACAAACTTCTTTCATATTGTCATTATCGGGTATTGTTTGCAGAATTTTGAGGAAAATAATGAATTTAATCCATTTTGGAATAAGGCTGTAACATAACAAAATATGGAAAAAGTGAAGCACTGTGAATGCTTTCCTGATGCACTGAAGGTTGGCAGTAGCTTGGGATTCTGGGAACACCTAATCCAAAGCCTGGCATTCTGCAGACAAGGAATTCCCAACTCCATCCATCCTTGTGTGGTCTAATTATGCACATTCCTGATCATGTCCATCATCCCCTTTTCAATCCCCAATGTAGAGAAATTCTGGCTACAAGCTATTTTGTAAAAACCATATGAATAAAAATCAAGTTGGGGTAAAATGAAGCCTAAGCACTAAGCACTAAAATTGGTTACTCCCGTTTCACTACACACTGTGAGCTTCTCACAATGTGCATTACAAGCTGCAGCAAGTCCGATGGCATCCGCCTCAATTCCTGGCAGGAGGATGTACAGCATCATCTAGCCCTTTCCTCCCCAGCTTTACTTTTCCAGGCCCACCACTTTCATTCATTGGATTTCAGTTCTTTTAATTATGGAGGGCATCACATGTGGGCGTTACCTGCATACAGCCTGCCCTAGAACCAGGGGTGTTAGGTGGGAAAAAGACCAGGGGCTTCAGCCCGAAGTCCAAGCCTTTGGGGGGGGGGGGGTTGCAGGGGGGCTGTGGAGGGAGGGGGTAGGCTCCCTAACCTAACACCCACACTGACCTACCTTACCCCTACACTGACCTACCTTACCCCTACACTGACCTACCTTACCCCTACACTGACCCACCTGGCCCCTACACTGACCTACCTGACCGCTACACTGACCCGCCTGACACATACACTGACCTACCTAACACATACACTGACCTAACTGACACATACTGACCTACCTTTTCCACGTCAGACTTCAG
The DNA here is from genome assembly GCA_018402905.1 of Glandirana rugosa. Lineage (NCBI taxonomy): Eukaryota > Metazoa > Chordata > Amphibia > Anura > Ranidae > Glandirana > Glandirana rugosa. Next base: position 1,953,401 of record BLSH010502083.1, read on the forward strand.
GTGACAGTCTTGACACTCCTGCAGCGTGTCCATCCCATTCATTACCACAAGGGTCAAGAGCGCTGTCGGATCTCCCACCTGGCGTGGCTGCAGTGTCACTCCTGCTTTCTGCCTGCTTGCCTGGCCTTGGTATACCACCTACTCTCAGATCGAGTAAGCGCGGATCTCCCACCTGCCTCTTGCACATGTGCAGCGTACCGTCCATCATAGGCGCTGCCGGGTCCAGGAGGCAGGACTTATGTCACTCGGCCGTGCTCGGAGTCAGATCGATCCCCGCTGACTGCGCTCGCTGAGTGAGTCAGAGAGAGTGAGACAGTCAATGACAGTCACAGGCACAGCAGTCAGACTAAAAGTCTTTCTTTGTATACGGATTACGGCCACTCGGGGCTAATAAAACAGTGCATGCCCAAGACCCGGGGATTTTTGGGGGCCCACTCGGGGCTCCAGCCCCCCCTCAACCCCCCCTCCCGACGCCACTTTTTGGAATGTACACTCCTCCAAACTGACTAACTGATATTCAGCCCACTTTTTGCTTTAGGCCTAGGACTCTTGAGAAGAGTACTGAGGCAGGGTGCTATGTACAGCACCCGGCAGGCCTCTCCCACCAGCCATGGTTTGCCTGCATTGCATAGAGAAACACAGGCATGGTCTAAAATAGGGTATTTAATAAAAACAGATGTTTTAGTAAAAAATGTCATTTGAACATTGAGGAGGGGAGCAACTGAGAAAGACCAAATGTAAGCAGAATAATATTTACCTTTAAATTTCTTTTAACTTTGATTCAGTAGAAGGCAACTGGATGCCTACAGGTAGCATCTTAAATGCTGCTGGAACCCCAAAACTGAGGGCACTTCCTCTCCCCTAATAATGCTAGGTGACACCCTAGGTCAAGTTGGGATTTGCATAACCGAATGTCCCAGGATTTGTGGCTTCTAGGGTGCTCCAAAATAAAATTCTACCTGCAAGCTCTCTACTGGATCGAAAGTGCTTGCCACTACTACAGGTACACTTTAAATGGCTTTTCTGACTTTAGCACACTTGCATTATTTCTTAGATAGCCTCATAGTCAGTGTACAATGAAGGACCTTTTCTGTAGCATTACCTTGCTCTAGAGCAGGGGTCTAACCTTCTAAGCAAAGGGCCAGTTTACTGTCCTTCAGGCTTTAGGGGGGCTGGACTGTGGCTATTGGATGTAGAAAATGCCCTGGCATCAGTGCCCCATCATTGGTTTTAATGGGAGGAATAGTGCCCCATTGATGGTGTCAGTTGGGAGAATCGAGCCATATCATTGGTGTCAGTTGATGGAATAGTGCCCCATCTTTGGTGTCAGTTGGTGGAATAGTGCCCCATCTTTGGTGTCAGTTGGTGGAATAGAGCCCCATCTTTGGTGTCAGTTGGTGGAATAGAGCCCCATCTTTGGTGTCAGTTGGTGGAATAGTGCCCCAAGAGCCAGATAAAAGCAAGTAAAGGGTCGCATCTGGCCCCTGGGCCACAGTTTAGAGACCGCTGCTCTAGAGATAGAGGACATGCTGTGCAGGATCTCACTATTTAGATGAGAAGTTTGCTTTCACAGCTTTTGTGAAGAATGAGTGTAGGAATAGACTTGTATACCTGTTTATAAGTATGTGCTTATGGGTTGTTTTTTTTGTTTGTTTTTTCCTAGGGAGCAGGAGAGACTGGAGGCTGAGCTCCGCGCTGCACAGGTTAGTCATCCTGAAGTACAGTGATACTTCTGCAACCTTTAATAGAAGTCTGATAGACCAGGGGGTTGATTTATTAAAACTGAAGAGTGTAAAAACTGGTGCAGCTCTGCATAGAAATCCGATTCCATTTTTTTTTGTCAAAGCTTAAGGCCTCATACACACGGACATTTCTAAAAAAATAAACAAAACGTTGGGCCCGACGTCAAGGAAAAAATGTCGGCGTTTTTCGGCGTTATGCATCGGCGTTTTTGAGCGTTAGTGAGCGTCGGCGTCAATAGGCATTTTTTTAAAAAAATCATCCCTCTGCTATTTTTCAAAACTGCAGCCCGGGTTGCAAAACAAATAAAAAAATCTTTACAGGCACACATACTCCGGAATTCGAAACTGTTTTTTTTTACCTTAGCCTAAAGATACGTCTCGACGTGGTCAAAAATGTGAGAAGTCAAAATTATTTAGTTGGGGGACCAGATAGTCTGAAGATAATTTCCAACGTCTTCATAGTGACATGAAGTCCTACTGATTGGACACGTCGCGCCTCGAGTCGGAGGTCAGAGAGGACGAGGGATCCTTTTTTGTTTGTTTTTTTTGTTGGGTATTCGTGTATGAATATTTGTCCATATGTTCAGATAAGGATGTGAGTAAGAAGTGTTTT
>BLSH010502083.1:1969931-1989248 GCA_018402905.1 Glandirana rugosa
GTAACTTCACTTATCAAGTGTTATAATGTTCCATTATCGACCGTTGGTCGACAACGTTCAAATAAAAAAAAATTAAGACATATAAACTCGAATCATGTCCAAAAAAAAAAAAGCCCGTGACACGGTTGGGTTAATATAAACTTGTACTTAAGTTAAATATAACCACGTCATTACCGAATGTCGGAGATCTACCACGATATTTGTGTATCGTCCGTTCTTGTGGTATTCACAGCGATAGTTTTAATTTTTTTTTTCCTAAAGAATGCTAATAACTATAGTAATCTCAATAATCGTAAGAAATCCTTTTTTTTTTAATTTTGATAGCGACACTTATGGTGTTCTTGCCTGCTATGTGTTTATAGCACCATCTAGAGGCTGTAAGCCAATACTGCACCAATATAAATTGAATTCATGTTCAAATATAATTGGGTTGGCACAGTGCGCCGAAAAAAAAAACCTGTACTAAACTCAAATATACAGAATTAAAAAAAATAAACTTGCAACAGCTGGTTGCCAGCTATTACCTTGTAATATTGTGAACTATTCACTTCAATGCAATATGTGAAGCAAAACCTAAAAATTGTAGTAGAAACCTTGCTGGTGCTATTTGCATACAGTTAGTGATCTGCTGTTGGTGCTATTTGCATACAATCTACTATTGCCTTGTAAAACTCAAATTCCAGCATGTGCAAAATAGAGTGTTGTAAGCTGCTGTACGCCTTCTATTTCCTAATGGAAAATAGTAAAGCAGTTCAAACATAGTTGGGTTCGTGCAGCACTCTCAACAAAAACTGAACTCTACACCAACCCAACTATATTTGAAATAAATTGAATTAAAGTGGTTGGTTGTAAACTCCATAAAAAAAACTAAAAAAAAAAAAAACCCTGCATCGCATACTAGCTCATTATGAAGTACTTGCCTTGGAACAAAGCTGTTGCAGCGGTCCCCAAACACGACTGATACCGGCGACATGCTGCTTCCAGGTTCGCGGCTCCAGCCAATCCCAGTGCTGGCTCTTGCGCTGTGATTGGCCGGAGCCGCGCTGGCATCACTCCCACACATGCGCGCGGGAGCCGTCGGTAGCGGCACACTCAGTGAACAAACGGCACTGTTTCTTCACTGTGCATGTGCCGATGATGTCGGCACATACGGATACAGAGAATATCTCCTAAACAGTGCAAGTTTAGGAGATATTCTCAGTACCTACAGTTAAGCCTTATTATAGGCTTACCTGTAGGTTAACGTGGTTGTAAAGAGTTTACAACCACTTTAACCATTCCACAGAAAAAAAATCTTTGAACATTAGTCTTAGCAACTCCTTCACTGGGCCCTTCATTGTATGTGAAGGGAGCAAACTCGTGACCATGGCCGAGAGCGGCTTAGATAGGATGCTGCTGGAAACCAGTCATGCAGATTGAGGGGACCTGCTGTAGAAAGGAGAAGGTAAGTAATAAATCCTCTTTCACAACCCCCTAGAGCATGGATCTCCAAACTACGGCCCTCCAGCTGTTGTGAAACTACACTTCACATAAGGCATTGTAAAACTCTGACATTCGCAGACATGACTAGGCACGATGGGAATTGTAGTTCCTGAACATCTGGAGGGCCATAGTTCGGAGACCCCTGCCCTAGAGCATGGGTGCTCAACCTGTGGCCCTCCAGCTGTTGTGGAGCTACAAGTCCCATGAGACATTGCAAAAAGTCCCATGAGGCATTGTAAGGCTGACCGCTACAACCATGACACCCAAAGAGGCATGATGGGACTTGTAGTTCTGCAACAACACATTTTTCTTCTTTGTTCCCAGAGTTTGAGGGCTTTAAGAGTTATTGGTTCTTTATTTTTTTTTATGAATTTAATGAAGGCATTGAGATGTATTGTTTTTATATGTCCCAGGAGTATTTCCATATACATTTTTTTTGGCTCATTCTCCTATAGACCCAACTCCTTTGTGATAATCACTGCAAACCGCGTCATTCACTGCAACACGGACATCGCAGAGGAGATGCACCACTGGATCTCATTGCTGCAGAAACCGCGAGGAGAGGCCAAGGTGGACGGCCAAGAGTTCCTTGTCAGAGGTTTGTCCCCCCACTACTGCCTCTTCTTCCCACCAAGCTTCCATACTACCGGGCTGTGGGGAAAATGACCTCTTTGTATGCCCTGCTGTCATTAAAGAAAATGCATTCTGTTTGTGTGTCTTTTTCTTAGGTTGGCTGCATAAAGAGGTCCAGAACAGCAACAAAATGGCCTCTCTGAAACTAAAACGGCGCTGGTTTGTGCTGACCCGAAATGCCTTGGATTACTACAAAACATCGGAGAGGACAGCCTCGAAGCTCGGCACCTTAGTTCTAAACAGCTTGTGTTCTGTGGTGCAGGCGGATGAGAAGACCCACACCGAAACTGGTATGGGAAGGCAGGTGGTGGTTGGTAGTGCTGTGGTTGTACAGTCATCATATGGGTCGCTAATCTTCACTGACCTCCTATTGCAGGATATTGGAATATTGTAGTCTATGGAAGGAAACACTCTTACAGACTCTACACCAAGCTGCTAAATGAGGCCATGAGATGGGCGAACGCCATTCAGGGGGTGATTGATAGTAAGGCCCCCATAGAGACCCCAACGCAGCAGCTCATCCGAGACATTAAGGTAAATAATACAGCTTTATTTTATGTCCTTGTTGTAGGAGAATTTAAAAGACAACTATCACAAAATGAGGTTATAATAAATATATGCACATAGTAGTCAGTGGCAATGGTCCTTTAACTGCTTCTGGATTGTAATCTGAAGATTATTAATGCCCCCTTCCAGGCCTTTTTTTCTCAGAAAATAGGGGCAGAACCCCCCCCCTTCTTGTCTCCACCCTCTACGCACCTCCTAGCACCATCCATTGTATCCACCCCCTACCCACCTCCCAGTACCGCCCCTTTTATTGAATACAGATTCATGTATGATTTTGTGGTACAAAGTAATTTGTATGGAATTTGTTAACGATACCAGGAAAAGCAGTAGATCCCCCCCCACAGGCAGCAGCAATAGACCCCCCAGCAACAATGGGACTGCAACAGACCCTAGAAGCAGCAACAGATTTCCCAGAAGCCAGCCCAGCATCAATAGACTCTCCATCAGCCAGCAACACTAGACCTCTCCCTCAACAGTAGATCCCTCCCAGCAACAAATGCCCCCCCGCCCCCCCCGGCAACGTAAGCCCAACCAGCAACAATATATCCTCCGCCATCAAGAATAGATAGACAGTAGATCCCCCACCAGCAACAATAGACCTCTCCAGCAACAATAGACCACCATGCAAAAAAAAAAAAGATCCCTTCCAGGTACAATAGATACCCCAGCAGCCAGATCAATAGACCCTCCAGCACACCCCACCACCCATACCTTACCTTACCCATACATTAAATACATTCAGTGCTGGAGGTACTGAAACTGCGTTGCCACTGAAAAAAGCCCAGCTCCCTTCAATGGTACGCGGTGCTGAGGGAATATTGATCTCTATCTCCATTGAGCTATCAGCCAATACTGTGCATAGTCCGCTGTCTTGCTGGGCTGTCCCTGGTAGCTTCTCTCAGGAACCAGTCTGCATGGTTTATGATCATTGGATCACTGCAGCAGCTTTGACATAGGTAATTATGGCGGCTGGAGGTTCAATGATAAGTAAAGCCTGCAGAGGGCAGTATGCATTTTGTTTAATACTGTTAGTTACTTTTACATTTTCTTTACCGTTCGATTTTCTATATTTTCTTTTTTATTAATCAGGAGAACAGCCTGAACAGTGAAGCTGTAGAGCAGACATACAGGAGGAATCCCATCCTGAGATATACCCAGCATCCCCTGCACTCCCCTCTGCTTCCACTGCCCTATGGAGACGTCAGCCTCAGTTGTATGTATCCTTGCCTGCAACATTCATCCACTGATTTAGCTACAGCTGTTTGTTTTTTGTTTTTGCCCAGTTTACGGAGTCAGCCCATGGTCTTTTATATGTCTTGGATATTCCAACAGTGATATCTCCTTGAAGTTCCCGACCATCTGGGATTTTTGGGTGTTCGAATGACCTTTGTGTTGTCCAGTTCCTCCTCTATAAAGATGTTGTTTAGACATGGAAAAGAAAAACAAGTGCCCCATCTAATTGTTGAGCAATTGTTCAGTTCCAGGCTCCTTTCCCCTGTGATTTCCTGTACTGTATCCACAACAAAATCAAGTTGGGCTTTGCCCTGCTCGACCACTCACGTGAAGCTTTGTATTTTAGGAATGAATACAAGGTATTCTCTGCTCAGCCGTTCACAGGAAGCTTTGTATTTTAGGAATGAATACAGGGTATCCTCTGCTCAGCCATTCACAGGAAGCTTTGTATTTTAGGAATGAATACAGGGTATCCTCTGCTCAGCCATTCACAGGAAGCTTTATATTTGCAATGAATACAAGGTATCCTCTGCTCAGCCATTCTCAGGAAGCTTTGTATTTTAGGAACGAATACAGGGTATCCTCTGCTCATCCATTCACAGGAAGCTTTGTATTTGCAATGCATGCAAGATATCCTCTGCTCAGCCATTCTCAGGAAGCTTTTTATTTCATGAAATACAAGGTATCCTCTGCCCAGCCATTCACAGGAAGCTTTGTATTTTACTGTATGAATGAGTACAAGGTATCCTCTGCTCAGCCATTCACAGGAAGCTTTGTATTTTAGGAACGAATACAGGGTATCCTCTGCTCAGCCATTCACAGGAAGCTTTGTATTTTAGGAACGAATACAGGGTATCCTCTGCTCAGCCATTCACAGGAAGCTTTGTATTTGCAATGCATACAAGGTATCCTATGCTCAGCCATTCTCAGGAAGCTTTGTATTTCATGAAATACAAGGTATCCTCTGCCCAGTCATTCACAGGAAGCTTTGTATTTTAGAAATTAATACACGGTATCCCTTGCTCAACCATTTACAGGAAGCTTTGTATTTTAGGAATGAATGCAAGGTATCCCCTGCTCAACCATTCACAGGAAGCTCTGTATTTTAGGAATGAATACAGGGTATCCTCTTCTCAGCCATTCACATGAAGCTTGTATTTTATTAATGAATACAAGGTATCCTTTGCTCAGCCATTCACAAGAAGCTTTGTATTTTAGGACACAGGCACTGCTGTTGGACAACAAGGCCTAGCTCGCAGTCTCTGCTCTAATTCATCCCAAAGTTGTTCCATCATGTTGAGGTCAGGACTCTGTGCAGGCCAGTCAAGTTCCTCCACCCCAAATCCGCTCATCCATGTCTTTATGGACCTTGCTTTGTGCACTGGTCCAAATCATTTGATGGAACTCTTGAGACGTCAGCATACCAAGACATTTTGGACAATTTCATGCTCCCAACTTTGTGGGAACATTTTGGGGATGGCCCCTTCCTGTTCCAACATGACTGCGCACCAGTGCACAAAGCAAGGTCCATAAAGACATGGATGAGCGAGTTTGGGGTGGAGGAACTTGACTGGCCTGCACAGAGTCCTGACCTCAACCTGATAGAACATCTTTGGGATGAATTAGAGCGGAGACTATGAGCCAGGCCTTCTCATCCAACATCAGTGCCTGACCACAGCAATGTGCTTCTGGAAGAATAGTTAAACATTCCCATAGACACTCCTAAACCTTGTGGACAGCCTTCCCAGAAGAGTTGAAGCTGCTATTGCTGCAAAGGGTGGGCCAAATTAATATTGAACCCTATGGACTAAGACTGGGATGGCATTAAAATTAAGTAAAGGCAGGCGTCTAAATACTCTTGGTAATATAGTGCACTTCTATGGATCCATCACCTGAGGGTGAAGATGCTTGTCACATGGTCCCATGGAAGTCTATGTGAATCAGCTGTGATAAAGTAGATGTCATGGGTTTGTTTCATGGCAGGTACACTTGAAAAGTTGGCTCCTCTGTGCACACTGATATCCAGGTTTATGTTCACTTCCCCGAGTTAAAAATGGCAGAGCAGTAGGGTTTTCCATGACCAAGACTGAACAAGGCTGACAGTATGAAAAGCCACAGATAGAGGAATGTATCAATATATATCCTGTGTTAATAAATGTATAGTGTCAGGGCTATTAATTTCCTTTTTAACACTCAAGCTCTCTTGTTTAGGATAAATGTCCTGTATGATTCCATGTCCTTTATGATACAATACATTTCCATGCTTACCGGGACTGCAGTGAATAAAATGACCCAGAGAACCCAAAGTGACCTCTGAGCATTGACTTCCAGCTCCCATTGTCACCATTGTAATAGTAAATGAGGGAACTCGAAATGCCCTTTAAAGAAATTCACTTCCTCCGCTCCAAACAATAAACAATATGAGTTGGGCTTTCGTGAAAATAAACCTTGAACAATGAAGTGACATAAATTATACCCAGATCTCCATTCCAGAGAGAGGTAAACTTGTTTGTAGACAAGCCGTACCATTACAGTGAATAGTCTGCCCATTTGGGTTAAAGGGTAAGAACATTTCCCAGTGTTTTATCAATTGGTGTCAGCCCTGCCCAGTTTTTTTTGGCCAAACTACTCAGACCCCTTTACTGTCTTTATCGATACAACATGGCAACTATTTATTAGAGATGTACATGATGGGAAAAATGGTTTACGTTTTGGATTTGTTAACCACTTTAATACCAGGCACTTTTACCCCCTTCCTGCCTAGGCCATTTTTCTGCTTTCAGCGCTGTCGCACTTTGAATGACAATTGCACGGTCATGCAACACTGTACCCATATGACATTTTTATCATTTTTTTCACACAAATAAAGCTTTCTTTTGGTGGTATTTAATCACTACCAAGTTTTTTTTATTTTTTTCTAAATAACTGAAAGAATACAGAATTGTTTGCAAAAAAAATCTTTGTTTTTGTTATAAATGTTTGTAAATAATCTTTCTTCATAAATTTAGGCCAAAATGTATTCTGCTCCATTTCTTTGGTGAAAATAAAGCAAATCAGTGGATATTATTTAGTCTGTCAAAAACTTAGTCCACAAACTATGGCATATATCTGAAAATTGATCAATCCTGATGTACTGACAGCCTCATCTTAATTTTTGAGGCAAAACATGCCAGGACAGTACAGATATCCCCCAAATGACCCCCTTTTTCAAAGTAGACAGTCCAGGGTGTTTAATAAGAGGCATGGCAAGTTTTTTAAAGTTGCAAGCTTTCATCACAATTTTTGTAAAATTAAGATTTTTTTTTTAAAAATGTTTTTTTTTTCGTATACTGTCACCAATGCAGTACAGCATCATATATTTGGTGTGGCGGTGATCAGGGACACTGAATGGTGACAGTATGTAAAAAAAAAAAAAAAGACATTTTTTTAAAATATTTTTCTTTTTTAATTTTTTTAACACACTGTGACCACTCTGGGGAAGTGATCAGGATTTTTTTTACACATTATGATTGCTTATACCAGTGAATCTCATTGGTAAAAGCAACCATTTTTACTGATTAATTCCATTTGTATTGTGATTAGCCACAGCTAATCACATGGTACAGATGGGCTGTGATTGGCCCTGTCTGTACCATGTGATCACTGTGACCAATCAGAGCTAGCAGCACAATTGTACACAAAGGATGGATCGAAAGGAAGCCATCCATAGTTTACAATTGTCATGTGATCTGCTGTGATTGGTTAGAACGATCACATGGTACCGGCAGCGAGCTGGTACACTGATCAGTCATTGGATGGACACAGCTGGTGAGAAATTGCACCACTGCGTGGCTCACTCTGGTGGAGCCGCCATATGGCAGCCACCCGGAATGACGAATGTCCCACCCAGCCGTCAGTTGGCAAAAGGCTGGGCGGAAAGTGGTTATGTAAATCATTTTAGTTTTGTCATTTTCGTTTTGTTAGTTATTGGTTTTCAGTATTAGTTTCGTATATATTTGGATTTGTTTTGTATATTTGGATTAGTTTTGTATATTTGGATTAGTTTCGTATATTTGGATTCGTTTAGTATACTTGGACACATTTTGTACATTTGGATACGTTTTGTATATTTGGATTTGTTTCGTATATTCGGATTTGTTTCGCATATTTGTTCCGAATTGATTCTGAAGTTATTTCGGAAGATTGGTCATATTCGTTTAATGTGTGAATTTGTTATTTTGAGAGCTCACTTATGTACTCTGAGTCATCCCTGCTAGCCCAATTCACAAAGAGAAATGGAATGAGCTGATTGGATGATATTGACTGCAGGCGCATTCATCTGAAAGTAGTGAATGAAACAAAATGAATTTCAAATTCATTTATTATGTTCTGATTTGGAGATTCTGATGCATCCACCACCATCCAACCCAAACAAAAGAACTAGAAATCATCTTTTTTCACGTTTATACCTTACTGTATTTATTGCAATAAGTTTCCATTTCATATGTAGTGCATTTTTTTATAATAATGAAAAATCTTACTAGAATATTCACGCTACACTCACTAGAATCAAGGTGAATGGATCTAAATCAAATTGGATCATTAATGATGTTACATTATTTCGGATGCCTCAAACAAAAAAAGGCGCAAACTATCGCATCATGTCATCCGAATGAAACAAATCAATACAAATGAATTTGATGTTTTTGTTATAATTTATTTTGGATTCGTTGAAACTCGTTACTATTGCGGTTTAGATACGCCCGAATCTTTGTCTAAATTTTGATTTCTAACAAAACGAATCACAGGTCTGCCAATTATTCTGTAGTCCAAGATAAGAGTGGAGAGGTGAGAGAGCAAAGGTGACTAATAAACTTTGAGATAACACAGGAAAAGAAAACCAAGAATATAAATGGGACTGTAAATATGCCATTAGGACTCAAACAAATACAAGATTTGTTAATGATAAAAGAGACTTTTATTACGATTCTCATAAAAATATTCAGAGACCAATACCAAAGAGTGCATTAAAAGCAAAAGGCATATGTGATAATCCCAACAGTGTCCCATATGATAGTCAGGATGACATAGTTTTGTTCTGCGCGTTTCACAGGACACCCGGCTTCATCATGACCATACATGTCAGGTTTAATAGAGTTGTTCAATCACAGATAGGATAACATATACGAAAGAAAACAAAAAAGATACAATCATTTTAAAATAACACAAGAAGAAAAAAATATACTTCTGAACATAATGTCAATGATTACTGTCCTCATCAGTAAGGAAGAAAGGAAAAAACCTGCCCCCTTACCCCTCTGTTTTTGGGGGGCGCAAACAACCACCACCCCGAGCGGCCGGTGGCAGTTACCCACCTCCCCGGCCCCACTCGCTGTCTGCTGGACGGTTCGGCACTTATCTTTCTAGGTGGCGGGCTCCTGTGTCCTCCATCACAGCGGCTTCCGCCGTGCCTCTCCTCCTCCTAGGCGCTAGGCGTCCAATAGTATCGCCTGTCCTTTCAGCCAATCGGGTGATGGGTCTCAGGTTCCGCTTCCTGATTGGCCACAAGGAGGACTAGTGTGAGAATAGCAAAGATTCATTCACTATTGGCACACAACTGCGTGGGCTCAGAGCACAGCGCCTCGGGCTCGGAACCCACCCTTTCTTGAAGCCCATGTGCGTCAACCCCCCCCCCCCCCCCCCCACTGAAATCCATGGTCTGGCTCCTTGTATGATGTAGATCAGGGGGCCAGACACCCCCCTCCCACCCCCCCCCCAAAAAAAAAGGTGATAACACAGGAACAGCTCTGAATTTCTGGCAGGTTCAATGGGTATTTTTCCAACCTGTGCAAGAACTGCTTTACTAACATTAAATAGCAAAGTAGCGTTTACACGTTATATTGGTTTTCCCTTTAAAAAAAATGACCCGCAGTCTTCTAGATTGACCTGGCTTGCTCCTGAATTCTGTGCTCACTTGACTTCTCTGCTGTAACACTTTCTCTGCTTATTTTCAGTACAAAAGGAGAAGGGATACACCACTCTTCAGGACGAGGCGGTGAGGATCTTTAACTCCCTTCAGGAAATAGAGACGGTCCCCGATCCGGTCCCCATAATCCAAGGCATCCTACAGACCTGCCAGGATCTCAAGCCACTCAGAGACGAAGTTTACTGTCAGCTGATCAAACAGACCAATCACGTTCCCCAGCCCAACAGCACGGGTAACCTGCGGCACTGGCAACTGCTCACCTGCATGAGCTGCACTTTCTTGCCCGGCCGAGACATTCTGCGCTACCTTAAGTTTCATCTTAAGAGGTGAGGGTCAAACTTAGTCTTTGTTCTTTATCAACTGTCGCTTTGCAGCAGCTGGAGAAAGTACAGTATGTCAGGGGGTCTGTCCTTTTTTTGCACTGGCAATAAGTCCACTTATCCTTTTTCACATATAATCTTATTATTTATTTATTTAAGGTATTTATATAGCGCCGTCAATTTACGCAGCGCTTTACATATACATTGTAGTCCCTACCTTCAATCTAAGGTCCCTAACTCACATTCATACACATACTAGGGACAATTTAGAAAGGATCTAATTTACCTATCAGCATGTCTTTGCAGTGTGGGAGGAAACCGGAGTACCCAGAGGAAACCCACACAGGCACAGGGAGAACATGCAAACACCAGGCAGGTAGTGTGATGGTTGGGATTCGAACCAGCGACCCTTTTTGCTGCTAGGCGAGAGTGCTATCCACTACACCACTGTGCCGCCCATCTTATAGGAAGATATTTGCTGGAATGACTGGTCTGGTATCAGAGTCTCTTTAATTTTGCATTTTTTTATAGGAGGATGGAGGTTCTAAATGTATCTTATAGAGTGATATGAACAGGAGTAGGTATGGCGCTGTTCTAATATACACTAGTAATACAATGTGGTGCTAACAATGCTCAGCTTAAATCAGTATAAAACAATTCTTAACCAAGGTGCAGGAAAAAAAAAGTCCTTTTAAAAATGGTGCTTACAATGCTCAGCTTAAAACCAAACTGCAGAAAAAATCTTTCATACATTCAATGATGGTGATTTGTGCTCCTCCTTAAATATACATGGTGCATGAGATAATCAGCATAAATCCTGTGCATCCAAAGTTATGCAGATAAAAAAGTTCATAAAGTGCAATGTTCAATATTGGTGATAAGGTGACTTGTGCTCTTCCTTGATTGCTCCCTCTGATGATGCAGGGCAATCCTTGGAAAACACTTGGTGCTCCTAGTGCTTGGGTGATAATAAAAGGGTAGATGTATGCTTACCAGATAGTTTCACCCCTCTGCGGGGTACAGCGCATTCACAGTCCTACGCCACTGTGCAGCGACCCGCCTGGGCCTTGTAGTCCGTCTTGGTGGTGTCCTTTCCCGCGGTCACGTGCGTGTGTGAAAAATAAAGAGGGTTCCCATAGAGTAGTACTATTTAAAATGACATTTTATTTAAATGGTAACAATTTCCAAAGTAATAAAAGTATTATAAAACATTCTCAAAAAAACAGCTTGAAGTGCTTGGGGAGAGCCGCTTGTAACCAAAAAGTATGTGGCTCTGACACCCAGAAATGACGCACATAAGCAACGTTCTACCGGTTTTGTCGTACTGACGTCATCTGCAGCCTAGATGGCATACATCTACCCTTTATTATCACCCAAGCACTAGGAGCACCAAGTGTTTTCCAAGGATTGCCCGACACCACCGGAGGGAGCAATCAAGGAAGAGCACAAGTCACCTTATCACCAATATTGAACATTGCATTTCATTAACTTTTTTATCTGCATAACTTTGGATGCACAGGATTTATGCTGATTATCTCATGCACCATGTATATTTAAGGAGGAGCACAAATCCCCATCATTGAATGTATGAAAGATTTTTTCTGCAGTTTGGTTTTAAGCTGAGCATTGTAAGCACCATTTTTAAAAGGACTTTTTTTTTCTGCACCTTGGTTAAGAATTGTTTTATACTGATTTAAGCTGAGCATTGTTAGCACCACATTGTATTACTAGTGTATATTAGAACAGCGCCATACCTACTCCTCTTCATATCACTCAATACTCTTGTCCCCCTCTTGGGGGGCAATCGTAGGGGCAGCAGTTCTACCCACCATACAACAATACCTTCTCATACCATCAGCGCGGCACCAACCCAACCCCCCTTCTTTTTACCTAAACGTATCTTATATATGGTATTTATCTATAATGCCGAAGTCCAAACTGCATCGTCATCAACATGCTAATAATTATCATTTTAATAAAAGCTGTTTTCAATACATACCTTATTTTAGGCTCTCTGTGCTTCTCTGTGCAATCTTGGCAGATCATGGCTGGTGGGAAGGGCCAGTGTACATAACCTCCTGAAAGAATCGCAGTGTCCTGTCTCAGTACTGCTTTCAAGAGCCCTCAACCCTGATGCAAGCAGTGGGCTGGCACTTGGGAGGAGTTATCCAAATATCAAAATGCCTTGATGGGTGGGTGTTTCTAGGCAGGCTGTATTTGCATGCAGACCACCCTAGGTAAACGCCCATGTGTGATGCTGAGTCTTCATGATTGAAATATATCTGAAATGCAATGAAAGAAAGAGGAAGGCTAGGGACATTTAGGCTGGGGAGGAAAGTGATAGATGATGCTGGATGTCCTCCTGCCAGGAAATAAAGCAGGCTCTATCTGACTTGCTGCAGCTTCTAATGCACTTTGTAAGAAGCTCACAGTGTGCAGTGAAATCAGAGTAAGCCGTTTCAGTGCAGTGGTGAAAGAACCTTGTACAACTGTGCAAGACTGAAGGGAAAATTAAATTCATATAAAAATGTAAAATGATGTTGCAGCTTTATACCACCCCATCCAGGTGAAACCTGTGTACATGCATGTGGTGACCCTGACCCTTTGTCCCCTGCAGGGTGAGGGACAGCTTCCCTGGCACGGAGGTTGAGCAGTTTGCACATTTCATTGTTGATGCTCTGAAGAAAACCAAATGCAGGGAGATGGTGCCATCCCAGGAGGAGATCTCCGCACTGCTCACACGCAGCAATATGAACACCACGGTGTACTGCCATGGAGGAGGGTCCTGCCAGATCAGTATCCATTCCCACACCACTGCCGGGGAGGTGAGTGCTATCCATGCTGCCAGGCTCTTACATCCTGTATTAAAGCAGATGAAAACCTTCACTGAATATCATTTATTTACTAAATTCTTTCCATAAAAAAATAAAAATACTTTTCACTTTTACTTTTTTTCTATTCTTTCTTACATTTCTGTGCTGCTGATCTCCCGCAGCCTCTTTGCAGACACCTCCTGTCCCAGAGTTCCATTATTCCTCTATCTCTGTACCTCTATCTGTCCATCTTTCAATCTGTCTGTTATTGATGTAATCACAGGGTTCTCTTTGTAACCTCCTCTCACTCTGCCTTATCCCCTCTCTGTCTGTATCTCAGTCTTTCACCTCACTCTTTTCTGTTTCCATCACTCTGACATTCTCCTCTCTATCACCGTTTTTCTCCTCACTCTCTGCTGCTCTTTAACACTCTCACCTTCTCCTTCTTTCTCACTCTCTTCTCTCTCTTCTCTCTCCTTTCTCTTGTCCTCTGCTCTTTTCTCCCCTCTGTCTCCTCACTATAACCTTTTCTTTGTTCAGTTTCTGCTTTTTTTCTCCCTCTTTTTTCTCTTTCTCCTTTGCCCTGCTCCATCTCCTTTGCCCTCCTCCGTCTCCTTTGCCCTCCTCTGTCGCCTTTGCCCTCCTCTGTCGCCTTTGCCCTCCTCTGTCGCCTTTGCCCTACTCCGTTGCCTTTGCCCTTCTCCGTCTCCTTTGCCCTCCTCCGTCTCCTTTGCCCTCCTCCGTCTCCTTTGCCCTCCTCTGTCTCCTTTGCCCTCCTCCGTCTCCTTTGCCTTCCTCGGTCTCCTTTGCCTTCCTCGGTCTCCTTTGCCTTCCTCGGTCTCCTTTGCCTTCCTCGGTCTCCTTTGCCTTCCTCGGTCTCCTTTGCCTTCCTCGGTCTGCTTTGCCTTTCTCGGTCTCCTTTGCCTTCCTCGGTCTCTTTTGCCTTCCTCGGTCTCTTTTGCCTTCCTCGGTCTCCTTTGCCTTCCTCTGTCTCTTTTGCCTTCCTCGGTCTCCTTTGCCTTCCTCGGTCTCCTTTGCCTTTCTCGGTCTGCTTTGCCTTTCTCGGTCTGCTTTGCCTTTCTCGGTCTCTTTTGCCTTCCTCGGTCTCTTTTGCCTTCCTCGGTCTCTTTTGCCTTCCTCGGTCTCTTTTGCCTTCCTCGGTCTCTTTTGCCTTCCTCGGTCTCCTTTGCCTTCCTCGGTCTCCTTTGCCTTCCTCGGTCTCCTTTGCCCTCCTCGGTCTCCTTTGTTCAGTTTCTGCTTTTCTCTCCCTCTCGCTTTTTTCTCGTTCTCCTTTGCCCTCCTTGGTCTCCTTTGCCCTCCTCGCTCTCCTTTGCCCTCCTCGCTCTCCTTTGCCCTCCTCGCTCTCCTTTGCCCTCCTCGCTCTCCTTTGCCCTCCTCGCTCTCCTTTGCCCTCCTTGCTCTCCTTTGCCCTCCTTGCTCTCCTTTGCTCTCCTTGCTCTCCTTTGCTCTCCTTTGCCCTCCTTGCTCTCCTTTGCCCTCCTCGCTCTCCTTTGCCCTCCTCGCTCTCCTTTGCCCTCCTCGCTCTCCTTTGCCCTCCTCGCTCTCCTTTGCCCTCCTCGCTCTCCTTTGCCCTCCTCGCTCTCCTCTGCCCTCCTCGCTCTCCTTTGCCCTCCTCGCTCTCCTTTGCCCTCCTTGCTCTCCTTTGCCCTCCTCGCTCTTCTTTCCCCTCCTCAGTCTTCCTACCTCTTTCTTTCTCGCTCTCCTTTTTTTTCCTCTGTCTTTCTCCTCTCCCCTCCTCTTCTTTTTTTTTATTTTCTCCTCTCCCCTCCTCTTTTTTTTCTCCTCATCCTTTTCTTCTCTTCCCTCCTCTTTCTTTTCTCCTCATCCTTTTCTTCTCTTCCCTCCTCTTTCTTCTTGCCTGTTTCTCCTCCTCTTTCCCCTCCCTCTCTCATCCTTTTTCTTCCCTCCTCTCTCTCCTCCTCTTTCTCCTCTCCCCTCTTATCTGTCCTCTCTCCTTTGTATCACTCTTTTCCTTCTTCACTTTTTGCCACTCTTTAACACTCTTCATCCCTTTCTCTTCTCTCACCGTTTTAATTCCTTTTTTTTTTTTTTTTTTCCCTTTCTCTCCTTTCCCCTTCCCTCTCTCTTTCTCTATTCACTCTCCCCCAGTCTTTAACACTTGCACCCTTTTTTTTTTCTTCCTCTCTTTTCTCTCTCTTCTGTATCACTTTTTTTCTTCACTTTCTGCCATGCATTAACATTTTCACCCCTTTCTCGCTCTTTTCTCTCATTTTCTCTTTCTTTCCCCTCCGCTCCACTTTACCTTTCTTCCTATCTCCAGGATTTCTGCTCTGGTCCGAGAACACAATGGAGTGTTGTACCAAATAAAGTACATTACTCTTTTTTTCTTTTTTCTTTTTTTTTTTTCTCTCTCTCTTTCTTCTTTTCTTTCTTGCCCCTCTCCTCTTCTTACTCCTCTTTTTCTAAGAAGTGCAAATTTTCAGCTTTCCTTCCGATTGTCTCCACTTCCATTGATGACCTGAGTGACAATTGGGTTCCATTTGTTTCAGGTGGTGGAGAAGTTAATCCGCGGCCTTTCCATGGATAATAGCAGAAACATGTTTGCCCTTTTTGAACACAACAAAGTTGTGGACAGAGCGGTGGAGAGCCGTGTGATTGTAGCCGATGTCCTTGCAAAATTTGAAAGGTTGGAAAGTTATTTGGTACTTTTCCCGCATTGTGTGTTTATTTTTTTTTATTTGCTTTTCACAGTTTTTTGTGGCCTCCTTAGTCATGTAATCCTTCTGTTTCCCCCAAAAGGCTGGCCAGCACCGGAGAGGAGGAGGAGGAGACCGTCCAGTGGAATCTGTACTTTAAACTCTACTGTTTCCTGGATGTGCAGAGCGTTCCTAAAGAAGGTGTTGAATTTGCCTTCATGTTTGAGCAGGTATGTCTGATTAAATAGATAGCATCTGGAAGAGATGAAGCAACTCCTCTGCAATAAATGTATCTGGCTTCCATCACTCATGCACCATATGCATTAACCGGGATTCTTAACTTGTTAAGACACATAGACTATGTATTTATGTTTTTTTATTAGCTATACTTAGATTTAGATAAGATTTTGTGCAGAGCTCATTCAGTAATTCAAATTCCAATGATCCACTTTAAGACCGTACCTGGACTCACTGGCTCTGGTGGGTTTTGACAGGGTTTAGTGCTGGAACTTCCAGCCTTGGTCCAGCAATAAACCCGAGAATGCCCTTCTATGTTAGCCTTGGTATCCATACACAAATAGGCGTTTAGAGGCAGAAAAAAAAACATCACTTGTGTGTTTTAAGAGTGCACATTAGGTGCGTTTTGCACTTAAATGTCTATTTATTTCAATAGCCGAAAAACAATTAATATTTTGGCCAATTAAATGAATAAGCATCCAAGCACTCAACTGCTTAGGCATGTTTTTGAAGCTGCTTTTCTCCTGCCAGGAAAAAAGCGTGCATGAGGCCCAGGGCTTTTTTTCAGCGGGAACGCGGGGAACTCAGTTACGCCACGTCCAGGATTGACCGTATGTAATAGCAAGGGGTGCTGGGGTGTGCTGCAGGGTCTATTGATGCTCACTTCTAGGGGATCTATTCTAACTAGGGGGTGTCTATTGTTGCTGGTGGGGGACCTATTGTTGCCGTTAGTGTGTCAGTTGTTGCTGAGAGAGATCTACAGTTGAGAGAGGAGTCTATTGATGGTGGCTTTGGGTAGATCTGTTGTTGCTACCAGTAGTCTATTTCTGGGTGGGGAAATTTTGTTGTGGATGGTCCATTGTCTATTGTTGCCGGCTGCAGGATATCTATTTTACCAAATTCCATACTAATTACTTAGCACCACAAAATGATACTTGGTTCTGTATTGTCCAAAAGGGCCATACTGGGAGGTGGGTAGGGGATGGAACCAAGGAATGGTGTTTGGAGGCGCACAGGGGCAGAGAAAAAGGGTGCCTCGAAAAGGGGAAGTTCCTGCACCTATTCTTAGAAAAAAAAAAGCCCTGATGAAGCCTAAAAGTGTCTTGTTGCTGCAGAACAACAAATTACTATAGAATTTGGCTGAAGTCTGGCTTTAACATCAACCAACTTGGTTGTAACCCCTTTTATCATGGCAAAATGATTCCGTAAGCCATATTATTACACCAATAATAAAACTAAGATTATCCTGAAAACATTGGGACAGGAGTACAATGCACCAAGTCCTCTGCATCCAAAGTTCTGGTTCAAAAACTATCTGGCCCAAATCTAATATATATTACAGTTATCTAAGCATGCATGCAGTGGTGTATTTTGGTTTTGTACTGCCCTAGGCAAGACTAAAATCGGAGGCTCCCCCATCTAAATTTGTCCCACCCCTTCCTGTTCGTTGACACCCGCCGCCATCCAATCCGATCCTGTCCGCCAAAAACAGATGGATGGGGGATCTATTCTCCATCTGTCTTGTGGATCAGATGGATGTCAGATGGAAATGGGACATGCAGCCCGTTTTCATCCAACCGCCCCATATAGAAGAGTGGGCTGTGTCCGTGTCTGCTTTGCATAACGGACAGATCCCCCGCTGAGTAGGCAGATCCGCTTTACGGAGCCTGCCCATGTGAAAGGGTTCTTACTATGTTTTTTATTTTATTTTACATGTTATTTTGTTTGTACATGTACATTTTTTTTATTTTTTAAATTTGTATTGTTTGTTTATTATTTTTTCCCCTTTCTTTTGGGGGGGCTTTGGAGAGCCATCAGGAGTCTAAATAGACCTCTGTCTCTTTTTTGGGAACGAGAAAGGGACTGAAGCCAGTCCCTTTCTCTGCAACCTGAGCTGCACCGTGGATGAGTGATAGGAGTCTGTATAGAGACTCCTAGTCATTCATAAAATTAAATAAAGTAAACCGTTTACTGTATTTCATTCACAAACTGACAAATGGTAAACACAGTTTACTAAGCATCAGTGATTAATGAATAGAGAAGCAATCAGTACTGTGATCGCTTTGTATTCTTACAGGAAAGGAAGGAGGCTGGTAAACACTGAAGGGGGGTTGGAGGAGCAGAGCGGGAAGTCCGCAAAGGGGCAGAAGAGAGAAGCCGACAGCTACAGGCCACCGGGTTTGTGTGTGTGTGTGTGTATGTGTGGCAGAGATTGGTCCAGCGGGGTGCAGTGGCAGAGAGGGGCGCCGCCCCCCCTGAACAATGCTGCCTAAGGCAAACGCCGTGTTTGCCTCACTGTAGATACGCCCCTGCATGCATGTTTGTGCCTACCTACTTGGAGGGACGGTATGGCCAAACACCTCTGGGGCCGGCTTATCTTATTTTAAAAATCGGCTTCATTTATCCAGCATGACTGAACACTGGTGTGGTTGAGATTAGTATCTGGGGACTGCAGGATCCCTGAGACATGAAATCATTGGCTGGATTAATCAATGGTCATCTCATGCCTGTCATTACCTTTAGATATATTATGCTTTTTATTCTTTTTCAGGCCCATGAGAGTCTGACAAGTGGCCACTTTCCAGCACCTGAGGAAACTCTGCAACACTTGGCCGCTCTGCGGCTTCAGTATCAGCATGGAGACTTCTGTAAGGTCTCCTGGAACTTGGAGTCCGTGTATCCTGTGCAGCGATTAAAGAACAAGATCCTGCAGGCCACTAAAAGCAGCAGCAGCTCTGGGCAGACTCTGGAGAGGAGGAGAACCAGCTTTCTGGAGGGCACACTGAAACGTGGCTTCAAAGTGGGCTCTATGAAGAAGCAGAAGATGGAGGAGGAGCAGATGCTGGAGATGTGGGTGAAGGAAGAGCTGTCTGCTGCTCGTACCAGTATAGCCGAGAAGTGGAGCAGGCTGCATGGGATGTCTCAGCACCAGGCCATGGTGAACTATATGGTCATTGTCACTGAGTGGCCAGGATACGGGTCGACTCTCTTTGATGTGGAGGTACAGTTGCAAATCTGCATGATGTTGGTATCAAATTTACACATATTGGAGACAGTAGTTTGCCCACTTCACTTATTGATGCCAAGCATGCTTGCCATACTTGTGAAATTTTTGCCTCCTAATTTAAAGTCTTTAAAGCAGTGGTCTCAAAACTGTGGCCAGGGGGCTGAATGCAGCCCTTTGCTTCCCTTTATCTGGCCCTTGGGGAACTATTCCACCAACTGACACCAGTTGTGGGGCACCATTCCCCCTACTGACACCATCAGTGGGGCACTAGTCTTCCTGTTGATACCAACAAAGGGGCACTAATTCTCCCATTAAACGGATGATGGGGCACTGATGCCAGGGCATTTTCAACTCTCACTGGCCAGTTAGAGTTGAAAATGCC
>BLSH010502083.1:1993017-2011752 GCA_018402905.1 Glandirana rugosa
CCCCCCCTGTCAGGAGAGCAGCCGATCGGCTCTCCGCTGCTCAGGTCTGTAGACCTGAGCAGAGGAAAAGCCGATCAACGGCTTTTCCTATTTACACTGTGATCAGCCATGATTGGTCACGGCTGATCACATGGTAAAAGGCTTCGGATCGAAGCCTTTTACCTCGGTCGGTAATGCGGTGGGTCAGCCTGACCCACGGCAACACCGATCGCCGCGATGCGCGCCCCCAGGGGCGCGCGATTGCGGATTATCCTGAGGACGTCAATAGACGTCCAGTCAGGATAATGAACCACCCGCCCGGACGTCATTTGTCTATATGCTGGGCGGGAAGTGGTTAAAGAATATGTAAACCCTCACCTTGTAAAACAACCCATTCCATTTTAAAATCGAAATGAAAGGGAAACATTTGTGTATACCTTGAAATAAAAAATGTAAAAATACTTTTTTTCACTATTTTTAGAAGTAATCACATTCCCTCTGTTCTCAGCTGCATAAGAGCTGGGGGAGGAGAAACCGCAGGACACTGATCTTTCCAGTGGCTGTGCCGGGGGAAGGCGTGTAAGGACAAGTGTGATTATAACATCATAACATAGCCTGCTACCAATGCAATGTGTCGCTTTTGCTGTTGGCTCCTGCCTTAGTTGAAATCTAAATCAAGACCTTCAGTTTTTCCCGCCCTCTTGCCGTAATATTTCAGTGTGGTGGGTATTAATAGAGCCAAGGGACCTGTTGCACTCAAGTGCTACCTATGCCTGCCTTTTCTGCCCCCCTCCTCCAATCATAGAAGCTGTACTACAGCTCACCCTACTGTTTCACTCTGTATGTCCACAGAGAGCAGAATATGTACTGGAACACGCTGGATGGATCTGTTGATTGCATTTCAAAACTCAGTCCATAAAACTGAATGTAGCCAGACTGCATTAAGCAAACTCTAAATTAAAGTTTTATCATTTTACAGTGGAACTCCCAGGCAGATATAACATTTAATGTTTTATTAAACCCTCAGCATTTTTATTTTAACACATTGAACACAATAATAAAAAAAAAACATTCCTTAATCAACTATTTTTTTTTCTTTTTAATTCTTGCCACTGCACTTCACCCACCTTACCCCTTTAGTTTTCAACTTTCAGTGCTGCTGGCTACTGCTCCCTCACTGCTGCTTCCCTGAATGTCCAGTCTTCCCAGGGAATAGCTAACAGTGGACAGTGCAGTCTCCAGGCAGTCTGTTAGTTTATATGCAAACAGACAAAACCGGTAGGCGCTTAATTGAATAGTATGAGTATGGAAGATGTCTTTAAGATCAAATATTGCAGATCAAAGTGAAACGAATGAAGATGGAATCCATTTTATATCCAAATTCCCTTAGTGCACCACATGCCAATGTAGGTGAAAGCATAAAAAACGTCTTATCCAGTGAATCGGTGCTCTTTCCACAGCCCAGGTAAAATGCACACTTAGCAGAAGAAAGTGTTAAGCAAGCATTTCATACACTGTGATCCCCACTGCTGGATCTCTTCCACTTATCACTTCAGTCATATCTCTCCAATATGATGCATTTAAAGAGATACCAGAGAGTATTCCATAGTGTAGTAAGCTTTAATAAAACGATTGCTAACACATCCAAGTACATCTCCGGTTTTGTAGGCATCAACACAATCAGCTCAGCTGCAATGCTCTGCCATTCACAGCCCCTTAACCGGCGTGCCTTCCAAGCTTGGAGTAGATGGTTGACAGACCGGATATGACGTCAGCTGCAAAGCCCCAACGCATTTTGCCTACTACGCGTCCTCAGGAAGCTACTGTATTTCGACGCCTGAGTCAATATTTATATTCAAACAATACCCTCTAGGAGTGGGACTATATTGGCATTAATAAAGCAACATCCACCAGCTCTGTGATGTCATCATGGAGGGGTGGAAGAGGACTCCAGTGGCAACCTGTGAAGCTCTGGAGAACTCCATGCCCAAGAGGGTTAAGGCAGTGCTGAAAAATAATGGGGGCCACACAAAATATTGACACTTTGGACATTTTCACTTAGGGGTGGTACTCCCTTTTGTTGCCAGCGGTTTAGACCTTAACGGCTGTGTGTTGAGTTATTTGGAGGGGGCAGCAAATTTACACTGTTATACAAGCTGTACACTCACTACTTTACATTGTAGCAAAGTGTCATTTCTTCAGTGTTGTCACATGAAAAGATAGAATAAAATATTTACAAAGATTTGAGGGGTGTACTCACTTTTGTGAGATACTGTAGTGTTTTGCTTTTAGGCCAAAACTTTTAATTTTGGTCTCATCTTAGCAGAGCACCTTCTTCCACATGTTTGCTGTGTCCTCCACATGGCTTCTCGCAAACTGAAAATGGGACTTCTTATGGTTTTCTTTCAACAATGGCTTTCTTCTTGCCACTCTTCCATAAAGGTCAGATTTGTGGAGAGCATGACTAATAGTTGTCCTGTGGACAGATTCTCCCACCTAAGCTGTGGATCTCTGCAGCTGCTCCAGAGTCTCTATGGGCCTCTTGGCTGCTTCTCTGATGAATGCTCTCCTTGCCCGGCCAGTCAGTTTAGGTGGACGGCCATGTCTTGGTAGGTTGTGCCATACTCTTTCCATTTTCGGATGATGGATTGAACAGTGCTCTATGAGAGGTTCAAAGCTTGGGATATTTATTAACAACATAACCCTGCTTTATACTTCTCCACAACGTTATCCCTGACCTGTCTGGTGTGTTCCTTGCCCTTCGTGATGCTGTTTATTTACTAAGGTTCTCTAACAAACCTCAGAGGGCTTCACAGAACAGCTGTATTTATACTGAGATTAAATTACACACCGATGGACTCTATTTACTAATTAGATGATGTCTGAAGGCAATTTTTTCCACTAGATTTTAGTTGGGGGTATCAGAGTAAAGGGGCTGAATACAAATGGACGCCACACTTTTCACAGATTTATTTGTAAACTATTTTGAAAACCATTTATCATTTTCCTTCCACTTCACAATTATGTGCCACTTTGTGTCGGTCTATCATATAAAATCCCAATAAAATACATTTACGTTTGGTTGAAACATGACAAAATGTGGGAAATTTCAAGGGGCATGAGTACTTTTTTTAAGGCACTGTATATATATATTATCTCTGCAATTACATGTTTGCCTGGAGATCAGCTTTAATACTTATGTACTACTTTATTGATGTAAAGCTTGTTTTTAATATAAAGTATTTTCAATGTGTTTATTTTTTCCTTAGGTTGGGGAGATCACCAAGATCATGAGGGCTTACATTAATATGATTGTTAAGAAACGGTGCAGCGTCAAATCCATCACCAGCCAGGACAGCCAGTTCAGTAACTGGGCCAGGTGACGCCCTCTACTGGTGGACTCCCAGAATGCATGCACTGGTTAACATCTGCGTCAAAAACTCTTACGTAAGGGAAACGCAAAGACTTGTTTACATGCACAATACTCAGACTAGGAGGACAGAAGCCATCTGATTTAATGTGAAGGACAGATGATGCTCTGAAAGTAATTATGATCCTAGGAACTTTTTTTTATATTGTCATTATTATCTCACCTTGAAACCAAGTTGGTTGTAGCCTCATTGCACAACAGACTGCAAGCCTTGTGCCATCAAGGTACCTTTTTCTGGAGAACCACTTCTGAAAATATCTCTTTTCTATGACGCTATTGTCTTCCTGCTGATGATACGATATGAAGTAGCTTTGTTTGCTTATCTGGTCTTCTGAATACTTCTCAGGGCAAGAATTTCGGGAGTGTATTCCACATTGCAGTGCATGACGAATATTATGGAATGGAAAGTCAACAGATCTCGGAATCCTATTTAGATTAGCAGTATTAATGAGCTCTGTGGACCATTATGGACTATCCCCTCTAGAGTAGGAGAACCTTTTTTCCCAGGGCTTTTGTATATTCCTTTCACTTATTTAAAAAAAAAACTTTTCTTCGAGGTCTTTACATTTGAGTGTAATGTATAAAGCACATAAAGTCCTATTTATTTTGTAATATTCCATCTGTCTTTTGCCCTAGTGTTGTCCAACTAGGAAACCATTTCAGTTATGGGTGGTTGGCATGGGGTTGGGTCACCAACTAACTTTTTTTTTTTATCATTTTAAAGGACTCCAGTGGTAAGATTTGTCTTCCTGTGGCCATAAAGTGTCTCACTTCTGTTGCTGTAAAATAAATAAGCATAATTAGGAGTTCATGTTAAAATGTGACTCCCAGCCCCCCTCAATTGTACAGAGAATGTAGCAGGTGGATGTGGCTGGCATATTTTGCCAATGGGCTTCAAAAGAACCTCCGAACCCACCCTAAAACTGAAAAAGCGGGTGGTGTTTCAGATTTAGAAGCTCATCATAAATGTGTCCACCCTAAAAGGCTGGACGAAAATGTTTTTATTATTTAATATTTCCCTTAACCTGAAATTTTGACGTTAGATATTTCAGCTCTTATCCCTAGACAATCGCAGTATTAATGGGGCTGCTTGGAACAATCTCCAGCATTGTATGTCCCAGAGTATTACGTAGGAAGTCACCAGCAGCCATTGCTTCTGCCAGTATGGCAGCCATCTTGTCATTAGCTCAATTAGACTTCCATGACTTAGGCCTGAATTTAGTCACAGACTGCAGTGGAATCTCTGCGGAGGGGACCACAGGGCTGATTCCTGGCCAGCCAAGGGAAACCTGGAGAGATTTTCTTGCTGCTTGATAAATGGAGGGCCTTACTTTGCCTATATGGCCCCACTTGTCATTAGACTGCGCCCTGGGCTGCTGCTGGCGGTGGTGCCCAGGACTGAATGTATCTCGCTTACTGTGGATGGTGGAACTGACTGTTACGGCATTTACATTATATTGCTAATAAATTATTGAGTATAAACACTTTCTGGTGATTGTGGTGCTGTGTGTTTCTTCTATATGATTAAAGCGGTATTAAACCCAAAAAATAAATAGTGTAATTTATTGCAGCTTACCAATCCTTAAAGGATAAGTTCACCCTTCCTAACCTGTTACTAATGCAGCAAGCCCCCACACACCTGTGATCAATCACAGCAATTACATATCAGTTGTAAACAATGGCTTTCATTCATAGCTATCCTGTACTATTGTAATGATCTCTGTGATTGGTCACAGCGATCACATGTTACAGGACCAATCACAGCGGACCTGTACCATGTGATAACTGTGGCCAATGACAGCTATCACAATAGTACACAATGGCACATGAATGGATGCTGTTCACAATGTAAAAATGATTGCTTTTACAGTGATAATCACTGTAATAAGCAACTATACTGTAAAAGGAATTTTTAAAAAATCCTGATCACCTCCCTTGAGCAGTACATTATCAGTGTTTTTTCATTTATATAGTAAAAAACAGTGGAGATTAGCCACTTGACCTCCGGGAAAATTGACTCCCTTTCCTGACCAGGCCATTTTTTGCGATATAGCCAAGCAGGAAGTAAGAAGAAATCCCTGCAAATGAAGGGAATTCCTTGGGGTCCCCCAGGTCACCAGAGCTAGTGTCCCCATTGGAATATTTCCCCTCTATTACTTTTCTGGGGGCAACCCAAAATTTGGGATTTTCTTTTACTTTCAATGATCATAGTAAACAGGACAAATGAGAGGGTGAATTTCCCTAATGGGAGCACAGACAGCAATAAAAATGTTCTAATCCCTCTCCAATCTATGCAAAACTAAAAAAAAGTTGTGTCTTTAGTTATACTTTAAATCGGAGTTCCGACTGACTTTTAATATTGGGAAACTTACCTGCCCAGGGTTCCCGCGATGTCGGCACCCCAGCCGATTTTCAGATTGGCTCTCAGGTGCTGCCGCCGCTATTCATGGTTTAATGAATCGGTTTAACAGCCAGTTCCCTACTGCGCATGCGTGAAGCGCGCTACACTTTCTAACTGGCCCAGCAGCGGAGGAGGGGGGCTGAACTTCCAAGGGACAGTGCCGCGGCAGGGACCTGTCAAAAACAGATAAGCGGAACTTCCACTTTTGGTTGGAACTCCGCTTTAAGTCAACCGACACATGCAGATAGTCCAAAATTTAGTCCAGCCATCTAGGCATCAATCACAAGAGTATATAAATCTGAGATTACTTTTCCAGATGTGATTCAAATCTCTTAATCAGATAGCAAACCCCTCCCTTTCTGCCATGAATACCTCATGTTCAGACTGTATCTCGATCACACAGCCTCAAGTGCTATATTTTTAACAATTATACCTTTTCTGATTACAGATAATTACAGGTTTGTGCCTTTCATCCAGAGCTCTATTGAAACAAGTCATGCCATGCACACTTAAAGGAATAAATAAAGTTTGTGCGTGTATGCTTATATATACATTTTACTTTATATAGTCAAATGTTTGTGGTCACCCAAACATGATACCTATACGAGCTTGTTGGTATCCCATTACAAAACTATGGCCATTAAAGGAGTCCCGTGGTCACAGCATACTTCTATTTTATAACATCAGCACTGCAATAGCAATACAAACAATATTTATATTGACAATCCAATATAAGCTTACTTGAAAAATCTCCTTTCGTATTGTGAGTGTTGCATGTCTGCTGCTCGTCTCTTTCCACAACTTCCTGGATTCCCTGCATGCTTTTGTCAGGAAACATGAATCAGACTGAGACAGAAGTGCAGTAAAAATCACACTTTTTAATAAAATGGTACAAACAGAGCAAACATAGTCAAAACATAGCCAGGGTTCAGTAACCAGAGCGGGTAGTTAGAACAAGCCAGTGATACAGAAATCCAGAGAATAGCATAGTAGAGGCAGCAAACAGGATCAGGGACCAGAAGGGAAGCCAGCCAGGCAAAAGTCTTTAATCCAGAAATCAGCCTAGTCAGAGGCAGCAAACCAGATCAGGAACCAGAAGGGAAGTCAGAACAAGCCAGTGATGTAGGAATCCAGATATCAGCATAGTAGAGGCAGCAAACCGGATCAGGAATGGGGGGAAGTCAGCCAGGCAAAGTCTTTAATCCAGATATCTGCACAGTCAGAGGCAGCAAACCGGATCAGGAGCCAGAAGGGAAGTCAGCCAGGCAAAGTCTTTAACAGGAAAACCCAGCAGAGAGTATCCGGATATGTTGACCAAGGCGAAGGCACAGGAGATCTGATCCAGACAGTTTAAATAGCCAGCAGGGCTAGCTGACAAGCAGGAAATGAAGACTGTTGAATGAAGAGTACTGGCAATTATGCGACAGCTGAGCACTAGGGCTCTGAGAAGGGAGGACCAAGCCAAGCCCTGACAGCTTTGCAGCTTTTTAATTTCTTGAGACTACATATCCCATGGTACGTTGCTTCCTGCGAGCAGTGATTCCTGTACTGACTCCACCTCCTGAAACTCCTCAGCACTTCTGTAGATCAGAAGGCAGGCTCTGTGAAATGTGTGACCCTGTAGTCCCTATTCACAGGGCATAGTGACTACATGCCCACACCTTCCAGCTTTCTGAGATAAAAAGGACATCTATTAGCAAAACGTATGTGGGCAAAGGGCACCCCCGCCACATTCCTGTTACATGGAGAATGAAAACACAAAAACATTATTAAAAAAGATGTATAGGATTTTTTTATTTTTACAATCATAATTGCCTAGGTGGATGCTGCATCTGTCCCCCACCAGCTCTAACACTGAGAACCCAACGATCTAACACCACTGATTGCTCAGATCTCACAGCTCCCTGAGCAGAGAGCTGGTGACTGTCAGTCACCGCTGTCTGCTCTGTTCCCGCCGCCCCCCCCCCCCTGAGCTGGGTGCCGTTCCAGACATGTGGTCGGATCCCGACTCCATTGTCGCATTTTTGCCTGAGCCTGGACCAGCTCTGGGACGTCAGCAGATAGTGGACTTCAGCCCGTTGTCTGCTGAAAATGGGTCACAGGAGTGCAGAACAAACTACACTCTTGCGACCCACAGGAGAAGTACAGCCAAACAAGCTTTGGCTGTACTTCTCCTTTAAGCACACATGTACTTTTTTTCACTACTATGCCTTTATAAGGGCTTTTGAATTCTAAAAATACAACAATTTAGAAATTGAATGGCAGGTCTAGCACACTAAAACACTTTTTGATACATTTAATACAGATATACAGCATACATCAGACCAAAAAGAGAGACAAATGAGGACAGAGGGAATTTGTTCCCAAAGAGGGACAGTTGGGAACATTACAGAATTCAAGGAACGTAAATATGTGGAGATCTTCACAAAATAAGTTCACAAAATTCCGTATAGTTCCAATTTAATAGGTGTAGGCTTAAAATAGAGATACAATGAAGAACTGAATATATGAGTTTACATTTTGAACATAGATACACTTTAATATAGAGATTGTTGAGTGTGTTTGTGGAAATTATTAACTATTCAGCCAAAAGAACATTTGTGAGGTCTGTTACTGATGAGGAATAAGAAAACCCGGCTCACAATTGACGTTCCAATTCACCCCAAAGGTGTTCAGAGGGGTTGAGGTCAGGACCAAACGGTGCCTTTCCCTCATTACCAGCATATTACCCATTTTTCTTTGAGCCTCTGGTAGGTAATGACCGTATCTCCCAGTGCAAAAGCTTCCATATATGGTTGATGCTACCATAGATCATCTGGCCTTTGCTGCTCATTGTTCAGATTTAGAGAATACAGAGATGGTCAATTTCTGCATGTTTTACTTCTCTGGAGCCTGTATTGAACCAGTTTCCATGCTAAAATATCGGCATTCCCCTCAAAGAGGTTATTGTTAATCATGTGCATGGAGTAAACAAAGTACACACAACTATCTTTAAATGTTCCTTTTGCAGCAGCAACTGATGGTTTCACATCATGATCAGAACTTCCAACAGGATCACTTTCTTTTAGGCTACTAATGCCGGCCATAGGTGGTTCAACTCTCGGCCAGTTCAGCAGGAACTAGCCAAGATTCGAGCCATGAACTTGGGTACATCAACTCAGGTACAGCCAGCCTGCTGGATTTTGCATGCAATTGTATGCACCCATTATAGCCACTAGCAATACTCGCTGTCTTCTCCAGGCGTGGAAGGCTTCCCCTGGCAGGAGAACACAATGGCTCTGCGGGAGGGGTTGCAGGAAAGAAATTCGTTCTGTTTATAGCCGGCCTTACTCCAAACGAAGGACCATTGACTCCCAAGTCTAAACTCCACAGAGGAGACATGCTTGATGAACCCCATAGCTGGCAGTTCCATACTCTCCCAGGCTGAGGGAACCTGAAAGCCTTCCACATGGTGACTTCTAATTCACCAACTCTCTGGAGAGACCTAAGGCACAACCTCGCACCCTTAAGATCTCTGCAGAACTGTGACATGCCACAGCAATGTGCTTGCTCTTGACCAGGGAAATCAATGAATCACAGAGATAGTTGAACACTTGGAGAATGAAATGATTTTAAAGACCCCCTTACATACAGTATATCAACTGTGGGTATTGGATAGTGTATACGGAGGTTTTCTTTTTGAGTGTGTTTTGTTATTGGTTGAACTGAATGGACTTTTTTTCATACAGATTAACTATATAACTATTATAAATTGACCATTATATTGGCCATAGCTTAGACTTGGTCTGTCTAGGAGAATTATCATGTTCCACTGGGCACAACATCACCAACTGAACTTGAGGCAGGAAAATATTTTAGGGCTGAGAACAGGCGGGTTATATGAGTGGTCCAGACCCCAGGTGCTCGTTTCTGAACATAACTACCCGGCTTGACTGTAGGTAGGTGTCCTGTCATCTCCTTGCCTGGAAATCTATACTGATGTATTCTAGTACCCTAAATGAAAATCTTTTTTTGTGGTTAAAAGGGAAGTTTGGCCAAAGAATTTTTGGTCATATCTCTTAGGTCACAGGAATGCACTTCACTCTACTGTGAGCCCAGAGTGGGCTTATAATGGGTTAAAACTCACTGGCAGCTGACGTCATAGAGTGGCTCCAGGCTCTGGAAGGATCTCAACCATATTGCCCACTCTTCAGCCCGATTCTCCAGTGAGTGAGGATGGGGCAGAGCAGAGAGCATTGACAGAGGTCGTGTGATTGCTCATTTTTTGGGCTTAGAGCTGACGTGGGACTGCTGTAGCATTAGACCGATGCTGCAGCATAGAGTTGAATATAGATGTTTGTTTTTTTAATTACCTCAAATTTCTCCTTTAACGCTTTGTCCTCTTTGTTGGATGCCCTACCGAGAGCATAAGGCTGAAGTCCATAGATACAAGCAACCTCTTCACTACAACTAGATGACAATCTTGAACGGAATCTTAAGCTTTCTGGGGGTTTGTCAATGACCAAGTTTTCTGCACTTTGTTTGGACCGGGTTCCTCCTTGTACCTCACAGACGCCCAGCAAGCTAGCATAGTTACCGCAATGGCATGGTGCTATTAAATCATCCTTCACAGCAGAGCTTTGCAAAGAAGCTGGTGAGTGTGAGTATAGCCCGCAATAAGGCATCTACCGTATGTGTATATCCTGCACTTGTGCTAAGGGACTAGGTAAGTCCAACTAGGATAGGGCCCTTTGCCCAAATAGAATAGAGATGTGCACAACAGAAAAAATTGTTTTGTTTCATTGCAGGTTTGTTCGATAAGCTTCAATTATTTGGTTTCGTCATATTCGTTGTTAGAATGATTTGTTTTCAGAATTTCTTTTGTATATTTGCTGTTTTCAAATCGATTGTATTAAGCAGCCTAAGAAGGAATCATCATCTTATTTCACTTTTATACCTACTCTATTTATTGCCATGTTTCCATTTCTAATTCAAAGTCATTTTCAAATTCAAAGTAATTTTCAAATTAATTTTAGAATTCAAATTTGGATACATCAAATCTTTGAATAATGAAAACTTAGTCCAAATTTCGATACGTAATGAAAGGAATTGCACATGTCTAAAATAAAACTCACTGAGGTTATTTTAATAGGGGTTGTAAAGTCTCAAGGTTTTTCACCTTAATGCATTCTATGCATTAAGGTGAAAAACCTCCTGTACTGCAGCAGCCTCCCTTTTACTTACCTTAACCTGATGGTTCTAAGATCAAGGACGAGCCCAGGAGCTCCAGCCGCTGCCTCGGGTCCTCATTGGATAGATCGATAGCAGCAGGAGCCTTTGGCTCCCGGTGATGTCAATCAAATCCAGTGACGTGGGAGTCGGGGCGGGGCAAAGTCCTGCTGTCTGTGTCAATGGACGCAGCAGCAGGACTTGGGAGCGTGCCCGCACGGGTGCCCCTAGGGAAAGCGCTTCTCCAAGGGGGCACCCAGTGATAGGAGGAGCCAAAAGCACCACCAGGGGACCCCAGAAAAGAAGGATCGGGCCTCTCTGTGAAAAACCCTTACACCGAGCAAATATGTATGACATGTTTTGTTTTTTTTTTTTTGTTTTTTTAATGAACCTTCAGTATCACTTTAACTCTCATCTGGCCTGGAACCCTCCAGGAACAGCTAGCTAGAGAAAAGAATGTGTTGTAGAGTCAAATTCTCTTGTAACTCTTACAGGATTAATTGGTTCAGAGGTCACTGTGGATGATTTAGCAAATATTCTTAGCTTACGTTGTGATTTGAACACGATTGGTTGTCTTATATCATGTTACTGTATGTAATGTTGTGTATTCAGAGTTTGGGATGCCAGCATAACTAAGATGCGTAATGTTGGAAAAGGTAAACAGGCTGGGAAATAGGCAATTGGTCTGACTGCCAGCGACAAGACAAGCCAACTGTTGGTATGAGTATTGGTCATGGCAAAATATTTTAGCTCAGTTAGTCTTAACCATATATTTATACTGGCATTCCCCACAAGTTTCTTGCTGGAAAAATTACCAGCACTGGAAGTGTCTGCTCTGCATAGTGGTGGGTGGAAGGTGGAGGTACTTATGTGGGTTACAGGAGAAAGAGAGTTGGTGCCAAGAGTGTGGAGATAACTGCAGAATTATCACTCTTTGTATACAGCCCTATTGCATAGTACAGTTGGCCATATGCCTGGGCAATTTTTTGCAACTTCAGCTGCTTTTAACCAGCTTGTGCTTGAAAACATGACAAAAATGATAAAGGCATCCTACCAGTAGGAATGCGCTTTGGACTTGACCATGAGTTTGACCAGAATCCAAGTTGTCCGCAGGTCGCCAAATGGGCAAACTAAATGGCCAGATTTGGCTCAAACCTCCAGATGGAGACAAAAGTCATCTTCCAACTGCCCATTGGCTTGTTTAAATTGTAAGCAAGCTAGCAGGCATCCCAGGTGACATCAGGTTTTATTGTCCAGGTGGGAACACTGTAAAAAAATGAAATGAGGGCGCACCGACCTTGCGCAATACCCAAGTAAAATTTATTAAGATTAAAAAGAAGGAAACATACAAACACGGCGATAGTGAAAGCATATCAAAGTCTGCACTGGACAAAGAGCAGCCAGGTCACCAGGACTGTGTCCAGCACACCAGTGGACCTTCTAGATGGCTGATGCGTTTTGAGGGGAGATCCCCCCCCCTAGCTCTGAGGAAGCGGTGGTCTCCCCTCGAAACATATGAGCCATCTTAACGCCATATAGTTCTGTGTGCGTTACTGCCAGTTTAACGCCATATAGTTATGGCGTTAAACTTGTGCTCAGGCCGAATCGTTCGCCCATCCCTATTTACTATGTAGAAGGGAAGCCGCTCAGCACAGGACTTGGAAGATCGCTGTTTTGACTGTAGTAGAGCTGACTACTACAGTGACTGTCACCTTTCACAGAGCTCCCTCAGGTATGGAGTATGCATACTTACATTGGTCTAAGCTGGACCGGTGTAACTATGCAATAAAGATCATACTATCATGTACCTGGTAAAGACCGAGTTGGTGAGGGGGCTCATTTTGCACCTTCTGCCTTATACTTCTGAAGGTGGTGACAGAGATTGTGAAGGCACGGAGAGCCAAAAGCGCAGGAACACCTTGGTACCCAAGCAGGTTACAGGAACTAGATTGAGGCCCTTGCCAAAGGCCAATACAGTCAGGCAATGTGATACCAAATTAGAATATAGGGTCAGAGCACTAACCAAGGTCAGGAGCAGCCAAGCA
This sequence comes from Glandirana rugosa, assembly GCA_018402905.1. Taxonomy (NCBI): domain Eukaryota; kingdom Metazoa; phylum Chordata; class Amphibia; order Anura; family Ranidae; genus Glandirana; species Glandirana rugosa. The sequence continues at coordinate 2,006,081 of BLSH010502083.1, forward strand.
GTGTAATACCCACTCAAAAAGCAAAAACGGTCCAGGAAACAAGCCAAAGTCAGTAGCAGCCTGGCAAACAAAGTAGAAGGCAGTAAGCAGAGTTCAAAAGGCAGGCCACAGTTACAGTGAGGAGGCAATGTCCAGAGGCAGGTCGGTAGGCAAGCCGGGTCATCTATGGAGAGGCAGAATAAGCAGATCAGGTTGCAGGTGAACAGACACAAGCTGAGGACCACTCACCAACTTTCTTTTGCTGTGCTTCACTTTTAGGTCGCTGGGTGCCAATACCAGTTCCGGGCATGCATGCTTAATTTTGAGCACATGCGTCTACTTGCTAATGCATGTTCAGTAGTAACCCTATGAACAGAAGTATGTGCATGCACAGAAGCCCGCACTGGTTTCTTTAAACTGAAGTGAACCTGTGCTTTCTTACACATACCAAGACTTAAGATTGGGCATCAATTTGAGATGAGAAGCATACTTTCCTAAAGATGACTGTTCTTTTAAGAGTGTGCAGTCTAATGGCTGAGCGTTTTGTGCAAGAAAAGAAAATTGCAGTACTTGACGTGACTGCTCCTTTGGCATGCAATTTGTTTATGGCTCTGCAAGCAGACTCAGGAGGACCTTGTCAGCTCAGCTAGTACAAGGCATGTAGGGCACGACCACCAGAGGTGCCTTGTGAACCCAACACTCAAGTGTACTCTGCCCTCAGTGCCAAAAAGCAAACCTGGCTTAGGTCATGGTTGAGGTTGCGTAACAAGGAATGTGGCTAGTCTTACAAGTAAAAGTTAGGGTACTTGGCTAAAAAAACTTACAAGTTTTTACAGCCGCTTGGACTGAAATATCCCTATTATCTACTCAAGCATTACTAATAATTCATCTATGCCTGGCCAAATTCTTTTAGACTATGTACACAATGTCCCTAACTCTTCACACCTGCTGTGGAGGGCACTCTTGGAGCAAGCTCTTCACAGCTAATCTGCAACATTAAATGCTATTTGCTTATTACAGGTCTTTATATTGGAAATACTAAGACCAATTTAAACAAGAGCCAATTAACCAGCACTTTCACATTCCAAATAGATGGTCTAAAGACATGCTAAGTGAATTGGCTCTTATCTAAATTGGCCCTGGCATATATTATCCCCTATTGGAATTTCCACAATCCAAAAACATGCTGATAGATCAATTGGTCCCTGACTAATTTGACCCTTATATACAGTATATTAGCCCTAATATGACTTTGGTCAATCCAAAGACATACTGGTAGGTTATTTGGCTCTTGTGTAAACTGGCCCTACAGCAATATACAATCCAAAGACATGCTGGTAGGTGAACTGGCTGCTGGCCTAATTGGCCCTAGTACAGTATGTATGCATTGTGTAACTTGTCAAAAAGATGTATGTATGATTGTAGATCCTTATTAAACCATCACTAATGTGTCCCAGAGTTTACGCCTTTTGCCCTCCGGTTGCAAGTGTTGTGCAACCCAGAGGCGTAACTAGAACCTTCAGGGCCCCGGTGCAAGAAATTATGAAGGGACCCCTGGCCAGGGCCCTTCCCTCTTCCCACTGATCCTGGGGCCCTTTATGCCTATTGTGGGTCCCTTTATTACGGTACTGCAGTGGGGCCCTTTCACAAGTTCTGCAGCAGGCCCCAGGGGGACCAGGGAAGCACACAGGGGCCCTGGGAACAGCAGAAGACAAGTAAACTGGATAGAGGAAAATGGAGGAGATTGGGTCCTCTAAATGCCACCCCCGCCATCCCTCCTATTCAGGTGTACAAGGGAGGCACATGGGCCCCCTGGACCATGGGGCCCGGTTGCAATTGCAACCCTTGCAACCCCTATCGTTACGCCCCTGGTGCAACCTAAACATATAAAACGAAGGCGGTCTGCTCGACCTTTACCAATCCTGAGAACAACAGAACTTTTTGCAGCTCTGCACCAGATCTCACATTGTAAGTACAATGAATGCTTTCTTAGCCTAGTAGAGTATAGTTTGTCATACAGAAGAATGTTTCTAGATAATTATAGATGTTAAGATCTTGGTTGGATATTCACAGATGATTCAACTACTTTGCTTTTTGTTAGCACAAGTGTGCCCATAGTTAGTATAAGTATGTGCAGGTAGGTACAGTCTGCAGACACCCACCAGGGTACCATTGTCCTTAGAGGACAATAAGCAAGTAAATGGACAAACCAAATAATGGCATAGACCTTTCTTGTTCGATATCCATCAGCCAATGGGAACAGCTGAGGTCTGTAGGTGAACATAGTCTTGCTCTCCTCTGCCTGATTCATGCAAAGTCTTCAAGATCAGATTACCATTTTCAAATGTTATTTGGTACCCAAGACCCTTTTCACACCGAATAGCGTCTGTAAAGTGCCTCAAAAATCCCTCCCCATCCACCCCAATGTGAAAGCCGGAGTGCTTTCACACTGGGGCGGTGCGCTTGCAGGACGTTACAAAGTCCTGCAAGCTGCATCTTTGGGGCAGTGAGCGGTGATACACCGCTCCTCCACTGCCCCTGCCCATTGAAAACAATGGGCAGTGCTTCCGAAGCGGCTGCACACCGCCTCCGTAGTGCGGTGCACCTGCACTTTTAACCCCTTGTGGGAGGTTAAAAGCGGCGTGCATGCGCCTGCATAGCAGCACCGTAGCGCCGCTATAACAGCGCTAAATCCCCGTTGAAACTAGCAGGGATTTACCACTACCACCCGCCCCAGTGTGAAAGGGGTCTTAAAGCTGAACTCTATAGATATATAAAAGACAAAATAATGCAGCTCTGTAATCATGAACACATCAGTAAATGTACATTTTAAATACAACTAGTGTAAGGACCTGGTAGCAGCCTCATACTGTCCTTGTACAGCAGAGCTGGAGTGTCAGAGGAAGAAGCAGCACAAAGAAAATGTCAGTTCATGTGTTGACACACATGCCCACAACCGTTGATAAGCCAGTACAACCGGCCCTGTTGTAATGGGCCTGGTGTCATCAGCTCAGCAGGCGAAGGGGGGGGGGGGGGCATTTAGCTTCAGAGATAGTTAAAGTGTTACTAAACGCACAACAGTAAAATCAGTCTGTATATGAAGTAAAGCATGCTTGTTATACTAGACTGTGGAACCTAAGGGGTTAATCCTCTGCATTGTGTAAAAAGGCTGTTTGATCCTGTATGCACAGATCCTCCTCTTCTTTCATCCCCATAACATACCTGAATAAGACAGTATATTAGCCCTAATATGACTTTGGTCAATCCAAAGACATACTGGTAGGCAGGCCCGAACTGGGACAAAAAATAGGCCCGGGCATTTTAGACTGGGCAGCCCGATCTGGGGTGGCGGTAAGACAATAGTTTGCATAGGTGGTCGGTGACAGGATATTCTGAGAAACATCCAAGTCCAGCTAAGAGACATCCCCATATAGCACAGGAGAGGCATCCCCAGTCCAGCAGAGAGACAGCCCCATTACCAGAAAAGAGACAGCCCCAGACCTGCAAATAGACAGCCCAGACCTGCAAATAGACAGCCTCAGACCTGCAAATAGACAGCTCCAGACCTGCAAATAGACAGCTCCAGACCTGCAAATAGACTGCCCAGACCTGCAAATAGACAGCCCAGACCTGCAAAGAGACAGCCCAGACCTGCAAATAGACAGCCCCAGACCTGCAAATAGGCAGCCCAGACCTGCAAAGAGACAGCCTCAGACCTGCAAATAGACAGCCCAGACCTGCAAAGAGACAGCCCAGACCTGCAAAGAGACAGCTCCAGACCTACAAAGAGACAGCCTCAGACCTGCAAAGAGACAGCCCAGACCTGCAAATAGACAGCTCCAGACCTGCAAATAGACAGCCCAGACCTGCAAAGAGATAGCCCAGACCTGCAAATAGACAGCCCCAGACCAGCAAATAGGCAGCCCAGACCTGCAAATAGACAGCCCCAGACCAGCAAATAGACAGCCCAGACCTGCAAAGAGACAGCCCAGATCTGCAAAGAGACCTCCTCAGACCTGCAAAGAGACAGCTCCAGACCTGCAAATAGGCAGCCCAGACCTGCAAAGAGACAGCTCCAGGCCTGCAAATAGGCAGCCCAGACCTGCAAAGAGACAGCCTCAGACCTGCAAAGAGACAGCCTCAGACCTGCAAATAGACAGCTCCAGACCTGCAAATAGACAGCCCCAGACCTGCAAATAGACAGCCCCAGACCTGCAAAGAGACAGCCCCAGACCTGCAAAGAGACAGCCTCAGACCTGCAAAGAGACAGCCTCAGGCTTGCAAATAGACAGCTCCAGACCTGCAAATAGACAGCCCCAGACCTGCAAATAGGCAGCCCAGACCTGCAAAGAGACAGCCTCAGACCTGCAAAGAGACAGCCTCAGACCTGCAAAGAGACAGCCTCAGACCTGCAAAGAGACAGCCTCAGACCTGCAAAGAGACAGCCTCAGACCTGCAAATAGACAGCTCCAGACCTGCAAATAGACAGCCCTAGACCTGCAAATAGACAGCCCCAGACCTGCAAATAGGCAGCCTCAACTCCTTGTTGTGGCCATGACATTCTGTCCATGCATTTTCAAGGCAATCCCGCCTTCCCCTGGACTACATCTCCCATAATTCTTTGCAGGGAGGAGGGGGCTGAGATCGGAGAGGGGCGGGATGCTGGGAGGGACAGTATTGAGCCGAACAGCAGGCAGCTTCCCGGAGGGTGGCGGCCGTGAGCTGAGAAGAGCCGTTCTATTCAGTGAATGAAATTCAGAGGAGGAGCGGCTTCAGCCTGTGTGCTGCTTGTAGCATCGCCGCTCCTCCTCTGAATATCATTCACAGGACAGAGCTGCTCTTCTCAGCTCACGGCCGCCGCCCTCCGGGAAGCTGCAGATTTTGTCGGGCGGGCGGCCAAAATGACATGCGGACTGGCGGCCCCGGCCCACCGGGCATATGCCCGGTGTGCCCTATAGCCAGTCCGCCCCTGCTGGTAGGTTATTTGGCTCTTGTGTAAACTGGCCCTACAGCAATATACAATCCAAAGACATGCTGGTAGGTGAACTGGCTCCTGTCCAAACTGGCCCTAGTACAGTATGTATGCATTGTGTAACTTGTCAAAAAGATGTATGTATGATTGTAGATCATTAAACCATCACTAATGTGTCTCAGAGTTTACGCCTTTTGCCCTCCGGTTGCAAGTGTTGTGCAACCTAAACATATAAAAGGAAGGCGGTCTGCTCTGCCTTTACCAATCCTGAGAACAACAGAACTTTTTGCAGCTCTGCACCAGATCTCACATTGTAAGTACAATGAATGCTTTCTTAGCCTAGTAGAGTATAGTTTGTCATACAGAAGAATGTTTCTAGATAATTATAGATGTTAAGATCTTGGTTGGATATTCACAGATGATTCAACTACTTTGCTTTTTGTTAGCACAAGTGTGCCCATAGTTAGTATAAGTATGTGCAGGTAGGCAGGCCCGGCCCAAGACATTGTGCTGCCTGGGTCCAAGAGTAAAATGCTGCCCCCCCCCCGCCCCATAAAAAAAAAACGTCCACCAAAAGGCCCCCACATCCATTGTTTTATATTATGACAATTAAAACTAAAATAAAATGTCAGATTTACATGCAACAGTGGCGGTGCTGGGGGCTCAGACACAGCAGGGACAACAAGGGTAGGTAGAGGGGGACTGACATGGATGGAGGGGG
>BLSH010502084.1:35119-50197 GCA_018402905.1 Glandirana rugosa
TCGTGACTGTTAAATACGTCGTGAAATATATAACATGTGAGTGTAGTCCGGGGCGGGAGTTCCTCGAATGTTGAGTCCTGCTGTCTGTGTCAATGGATGCATCAGCTGGACTTGTGAGCGCACCCCCACGAGTGCCCCCAGGGACAGCAGCTCTTAGTGGGGCACCCCAGAAGAAGCACCGCCGGGGCATCCCAGAACAAGAGGATGGGTCTGCGCTGTGCAAAACCCTTGCACAGAGCAGATAAGTATGACATGTTTGTTATTTTTTTAAAAACAAACCTTTACAATCACTTTGACAAACATTCTTTATTCCTAGTATGTGTATGTATGTGAGATAGGTATCTTAGATTGTAAGCTCCTTGAGGGCGGGGCCTGATGTGAGTGTACAATATATAAAGTGCTGCATAAATTGTCAGTGCTGTATACATACCTATAATAAATAAGCAAACATATGAAAAACAAAAACGTAGTAAGACATAAACCAACCAACGCCGAAGAAAAGACAACAACGTGGACAAAGGATCACATTTTTGAATAAATATTTATTGTTCAAAGACTGCAGATTATTCCCTTTGTTTCCTCGGAGGTGGACAACCCATTGCCCGTCGCAAACCCCCCTTACAGCAAAGAGTCCAATGCACCCCATAAAGGAAGACATTAAAATATACCATATACATTACATTGGGGGGAATACGCTGTACATGTTACTCATAGGTACAGTTAAATATAAATCAAATTTTCAGAAACATTTCATTGAGTGGATCGAGAACCAAGAATCACTTTTTGCATCTAAAACGGGAGGTCCTGCAGAGTTAATGAAAGTCTGCATTTCTGGCTGCTAAGGAACTGTCTGTCCCAGAATATTCTGCCAAGAAACACAAATAGGCTTCATTATATATGGAAAGAGTTTGATTCCACAATGGGGCTTTCCCAAAGCCTGGGTGTGACCTGCTATAATGTGGTCAGCCCATGTGTTTCTATGGAAGCTCCACTAGGGGGGGCATGGGACTGAAAGTATAGGGATGGATGTGAAGTCACTGGCCAGTGATACAAGTAGCTTGGCTGAAAGGCCAACTTCTCACCATGTCATAGCTATGCTGGGGGACTAGGCAGTTCAATCATCCTGCTAGGGTCCCTGACAAAATACCTGCCACAGATCAGAATCTGCCCCTATTCTCAACTGTAAACTATTTGGCTAAAACTCCACTGGGACATCAGACTTACATAATCCGTATCACCCATATACTCCTCCCTACTTTTTTTGCTCCCTTTGGACTGAAGCAGGGTTTTGGGTAACTTACCTATACATATGTGGATGTTTCTATGCTCTGCCAACGAATGCCTTGTATAAACGAGGATTTTTAATGTGTGACCACCCACCCCTGATGAAACGCGTTGGGTTTCTCGCGCCACCAGTTGGTGGTGTCAGTGGTCATAATTGTTTTATCTACTATTTTTTGCACTGTATACTCACTGCTTTATTCACATGAATTTTCACACACTGTATGTATTTATTGCAGGTTGATTCCGTTCAATTTTACAATCTATTAACCTATGTCTTATGGAACCATTGTGTCTAGGGGTCATTCTTTTAACTAATGAATAAACATTTTGGAATTTTTCTTGAGTTTTGTTTTGCTCTCGATGAGTTGGTTTCCCTTTAAAGTCCCATTGGGGGTTTGTTTTTTCAATTATACATGTATATGTCAGGGATGTGGGTTAACCTATTGGAATCATAACAATTTCCACTTGGAGTAGCACATCAGTCTGATTTGCACTGCCAATTTCATTGCGGCTTGCAACTTCATACAACAGAAGTCACAATAAAATCGGCAAAAAGTCGTGCAGATACCTTTTGCAAAGTCTCTGTGACATGAGTCCATTTGGAGCGACTTGTCATGCGATTTGGAACTGTCAAATCACATGAGAAATTGCACTGATGTGAACGGAGGCCTAACTCTATCTAGAATGAAATAAAGTTTTACCTTTAAGCAGCCCATAGATGATTCAATTTTCTTTCTTTCCACCGTAGGTTTGAAGGAAAGAAAATCTCTCCATCTCTTGGTCAGTGTTAATGGGGGAATGCCTTCCGCAGAGCTATTGTGTTCTTCTGGTGTGGGTAACCTTCCTGGCCGGCAGAACACCAAGATTACTGCTAACGGCTATTAAAAATGTAAAACATCCAACAGGCTAGTTGTACCCAAAAAATGCACTAATGTAGTGCCACCTAGTGACTAACGTGCATAGTGCATGTGCAATAAATAACCAACGCCACACACAGTAGATTACAGTGTGTGACATCCGGGTTGCTATGAGGATATTGCGCTGAGGGAGATGTGCGACTAGACCCAACTGGGTCGCACGTTGAGGTGAGCACATAGGGAGACCAGTGAAGGGGTGTGCTATCACTGTGAAGATTTGTGGTGTTCACCAAGAAGTACACTGCTAACAACTATGCACCTTATCTCTTTATTTATATGAGTTTACGCATGATTGGACTTTATTGCGTTTAGTATATAACAGACTGTTTGTTCTCAATTTATGCACTGTGACATTATTGACTATTCATTGCACATGCACTATGCACTTTAGTCACTAGGCGGCACTGCATTAGAGCATATTGTTATAGATCTATTTATATCTATTTTTTATTTTTTCAATATTTAGGCACTGTAAATCATTATTTAATAGTATTGACTATTCATTGCACATGCACTATGCACTTTAGTCACTAGGTGGCACTACATTAGTGCATTTTTTGGTGCTCTTTTATTTATTTTTTTAGGATTGTACCTCACCAATTGTTTGCATCTAAATTTGAAAGTATTTTGGGGTACTGTGAAGGTGTTTGGCCGCATCCACACAGTTTATATACTAGTAGTGCAGTATCCCTATCAATTAGTTGTACCCAAGTCGATCGAAGGATCAACTCGGGGATACAACCAACCTGCCCATACATGGATCGAATCTCAGCCGGTTCAGAAGGAATTTCGATCCATCTATGGCTGGCTTTAGTTTTACATATTGGATGGTAATGAGAGAAAAGCCAAGACTATCCTAAGCCTTTCTACTGGGACAGAATTTGTGTAGAAATGCTTGCATGCCATGACACCGTCCTCCAAGAAGGTAGGAAAATTAAAATAATGCTGCACAAATGGGGAAATAGTGGAGTTTTCTCAAAGTGGAAATACATTTTAAAACAGCAATTAAAAAAAAGTAAAGTTCGCAGACGAGTCGTATAAATATCGGTATTTAGCTATTTTGGGAAATCTTTCCCTTTGGGCATCTGGGATTTTTTGAAGATCCGGAAGAGCCTTAATTATCAAACTATCTAGAGAAGAACCACCAACAGAGCGATCAAGAAACACATTTTTTTAAATCTCATTTTTGTTAAGTAGCATGAGATTACTCACCAAGGAATTACAAATTTTGCAGGATCATGTCCTAAAATAATGACTGTGATAACGGAAGGCCAGGCAGCCTAAGTACCATATTTTTCTTCTTGAGCCTTCAGATCAATGTTCTATTTAACATATACTGCTCTTTCCTTATAACTTCCTCCTATGGCTTTCAATGCCGTCTTCATATCAAGAAGAAGCTGTATTGCTGAAGTATAGGAGGCTGACAGAGGAAAGACAGCAACAGAAAACAATGGACGTCTTTTGTGAACCTGCCTGAAAGAAGAATCATCTGTGCTCCTCAAAGCAACCAATCACATTCTTCATTTCATTATTGAAGAGCAAATTACAAGTAGACATGTGCATGACAAAAAATTTAGATTCGTTAATCTAGTTATTTAGTTTCGTTATATTCGGTTGATTTGTTCAATTTGTTTTTTGGAATCAGTTTTATGTATTTTATAGGATTTTCTTCATATTTTTTTTTTTATTAGAAACTTTCGAATCGATACATTTTGAATTGGTTGAATCAAACATTTCATTTTTTTTTCGATATCGAATGCGGCAACCGTAATGTTTACATTTAAAAAGTCCATTTTGATTACAATGACACTTTAACCACTTTAAGACCCGCCGCGACAGGTTGACTCTATTGCCCGGATCGCCGTAGCTGTACGTCGCTTTGTGCAATAGATACAGTGGGCATGGCGCCGGAGCCAATGCGTGTGGCCAGGGGCCGGGATGTCCGCCGACCACCCGCGTTCGCTCCACAGAGCAAAAAATAAAAACCGCAGAGGTGATCACATACAGGCAAAAGAAAGCTCATAAATTTTGTTTGGGTACAACGTCGCACAACCGCGCAATTAAAGCGGCACAGTGCCGAATAGCAAAAAATGGCCTGGTTATTAACGGGGCAAATCCTACCATTCCTTAATTGATTAAATCACCTTTGGCTTAACTAAAAGAGCATTATTTAGAAATGGTCCTCTAATAACACACACAGTCTTTGATTTCAGAAATATGTTCACAGTTCGAATTCAAACGTAAATTGATGTAAAATTTTACTCGAATTTTGGAAATATGGACACATTTTGTTTAGTTTTTCAGAGGATTGAGTAAACTTTGTTTATACTGTAATTCAAGTATATGGATATATCCGAATCTGCAAATAACAAACAATTTGTCCAAATATTTATTCCTAGCGAAATGAACCACACATGTCTAACTACAAGTTAAAGGGGAAATCTGAACAATACAGTTGATATTTTGATATATTTTCAAATCGTATATTTTGGTAAAGTCTGCAGAATGGCACACACAAAAAAATTATAAAATACCTAAAAAAAGAGAGATTTAGTTATAGAATTGGCCTGCAGCACCACCTGTTGGAGAAACCTGGTATTGCATCAATTTTCTTTGGTGATGTCATCTTTTTGTGGTCAGGCTTCGCTCCTCTAGTCACATGACACAAGTGCGGGATAGCGGGACACTGGGGTTGATTTACTAAAACTGGAGTGTGCAAAATCTGGTTTAGAAACCAATCGGCTTCCAGGTTTTATTGTCAAAGATTAATTGAACAAGCTGAAGTTAGAAGCTGATTCTATGCACAGCTGCGCCAGGTTTGCATTCTCCGGTTTTAGTAAATCAACCCTACTGTGCTCCCTGCTATGGAGCTGTAAGAAGTGAAACCCCTCCATGATGCTACACAGGAGCCCTACCCAATCAGGAATTTCCACTAACGATTCCTTTTATTTTCCTTTCTAAATTCAGCAGCATATACCTTTAAAATTCTTCATCTGTGCTTATACTGAATATATTTTATTATTTAACAAGTTATTATTCATTTTTAAAAAAAACACATTTGTGCTTTATGCTAATGCATTGTGCAATACATATGACTTATATTATCTGGGTAATTTCTGTATTGCTTTAGTCCCTCGTTTTGCATTATAAGACCCTGTATATAATACATCACGGAAAATATATATATATATATATGTAAAGTAATTACACGTCTGTACAATCAATGAGAACCCTCTACATACAGTCACAATACACACAACAGAAGCCATTGTATTACCTTTCAACGACAACGTTATAAACTTCAGAAGAGGCGACTTGCCAGGAAATTCTGATTCTACAGAGACAACTTTGTAAAGGTTGATTTTTTAGGACACCGGGCCAGTAGGTGACTGTATTTCAGTGTTCGTCTTGTTTTATTAAAGAAGATCTCTGGTCTACAAATTGAGGGTCGGATGCTGTTCTCCTGCTCGTGTAACTGGGATATGCTTGGCGGCAATATGTCCACTTTACTTTGTGCCGGATTTGACGCTATTTCTTATTTTTTAGCTCTGACAAAGGCCGATGGCACACTAGTGATCACACTTAAAGAGGTCCTATGTGGGCTTAAAAGGCTGCACTTACACAGATTTTGTTTGCTTTAATAAATGTTTGGACTTTATGGATCCTTGGTTTGCTGGTGACATATGTTTTTTGTCCAGGGGTCTCCAAACTACGCCCCCTGCAAGAGGACTGTGATGTAGGGGGGATTTTAGAAGGGATTCTAATGGGTTTGAATTCATTTATCCAATATTCTTTCTTGGTCCCCCCATTTTAGCCATGGACTCATCCTTGGGGTGAAATGCTAGCCAGGCCCTGCACCTGGAGGTGCTATCCTGCCTGTAGAGTGTCAGAGGGTTGCTACAGTAGGGACGGAGCAGCTGTTGGGACCAGCGACCCCTAGTGCCATGGGAGGGAGCACCACCCTGTTCCTTTGGGCTGCACATGTGTATTCCCTCCTGTCACCCATGCTGAGCTCAACAATTGCATGTAACATCCATCCTACAAGCTTTGCAATGTTCATAATATTTATTCTCTTAGCAATTTAGAAGTTTTCTGTGTTAAGTGTCATATCCTAAACAGCTTCCATTGATGCTGCTAAGTCTGGGGCTGTATGTGAAGCTGTAGATCTGCCTTAGAATTAGCCAGGGAGTCAGTCAATGTCAGCACCTTTGGAAGTGATCCCTTGACGTGACACTTTTTTTGACATTTATTTTTAATTGCCGATGCAATATTTACCTGGTAAACTGTTAGGACATTTTTACTGGATTGTTTTATTTCTCTAATGTATATTGCTTGCTTTGTTATCATAACTGAAGAATTAGTAAAAATAAAATATAAAAAACTGCAGTTTGTCAGTTGGCCACAAGATGGCAGTCCTATACCTGCAATTACTCTGAAAATCTTTGTATACAGATCAGAGGAGGTTCTCTCTGAGCCAGATAAATCCTAAAGGTCCAAATATTCCACATCACTTCACTGCAGCTTTGTCAGTTAACCGGACTACAGGTAAATGTGATGTCCGAGAGATAGACAAGTAGTTCGATGAAATAGAAATGTATTTCAATGGTTAAAAAATGTTTTTTTCTTTGTGCTAAAGTGTAATTGTCTTGACTCCTTCCTTATATTTAATTCACACCATACCCTACGCAGCTGAAAGTTCATATCAGGTTTATATGGCTGCTTTCACACCGGAGCTGTCCGAGCGTTAGCGGTAAAACACCGATAATTTACGGCGTTTTAACCGCTCGTTACAGCGGTGCTATGGTGCCGCTATTCGGGCGGCGACGGTTCGCTTTTAACCCCCCACAATTGTTTTCAACGGGCAGGGGCGGTGGAGGAGCGGTGAATACACCGATCCCACGTCGCTATAAAGATGCGGCTTGCAGGACTTTTTTTAGGGTCCCACAAGCGCACCGCCCCAGTGTGAAAGCACTCAGGCTTTCACACTGGGGTGTATTGGGGGGAGTTTTTCAGGCACTTTTTAGTCGCTGTTTTTAGAACAAAAGCACCTGAAAAGCGCCTTGGTGTGAAAGGGATCTATGATAGTGTAAATAGTGTAAGAGCAGGCACAAATACATGGAATAAATCTCTCTGACATTCTTATATTTCAGATAAAAGAAGTGGGGTTGTTTGGATACCTTGCAGAGTTCAAGCTTTTAGACCCCAAAACTAAGCGGGGTGTTTAAGCTGCATTAAAGGATCAGCTGTTTTCAGCATTAAGAGCTGGAAAAGTGCTATTACCATTCCCCACCTGATAAAGTAAGTAAGGCACCCTAGGAGTTTATTGCTAGGGTTAGGAATTAAAGCGGGGGTTCCGGACCTCTACCCCTAAAAATTATAAGACAGCAGCTACAAACACTGTACTTTTATTATTAGGATTCTTACCTGTCCAAGGATCCAGCAGTGTCCTCATCTGACCTGATTCTTGAATTCGGTTCTCGGGGACTGGTGCCTCCATCTTGGCTAAGGCAAACCGGCAGTGAAGCCTTGCACCATCGCATCCAGTTTCCTACTGCGCATGTGTGTTTCTCACTGTGCTTTGTAAATGGGTCGGCTATGGGGGGAAGGAGGAGGGGGCCGATCTTCAGGCTCATGGCGAAGTGAGACGGAAATGGGAGTGGTTAGCCGCTCCCCCCCAAAAGGTGCCAAATGTGCAGCGGGGGGGTCAAACAAGCTGAGCTTCCTCTTGTGAGTGGAGCAGTACTTTAAGTTAGGCCTCATTTACCCTTGTGCGACTCTGAAGTTGCACCAACTTTGGAGTGCTACTTTGGTGCAACTTTGGATGGGTGCAACTTGGATACAACTTTGGCTTTGACCAATGGTAATGGACAATTGTTGCACAGCTGTTGCATTGTATAACATTCAAGCAGGGCTTTCATGCAACTTCTGAGGCTTAACATTGGAGTCTATGGCCCTCAAGTTGCATAAAAGTTGGACCAAAATAGTGCATGAACTACTATGAAGATGCTACAACTTTAAGTCACACATACTGTATATGAATGGTTATCATTGGAAAACATGGGGGCGACTTGTCATGAAACTTTGATGTCCAAAGTTGCATGACAAGTTGCACAAGTGTCAATGGAGCCTTAAGGGTTGGTATTATGGTCAAGGGTTATGGTTGGGCTTATGGTGTTTTATAACATAAACAAGGTGTGCTTATAAAAAAATCACAGAGCTATTTGTCTTCTGAAACTGCATGTAAGTTCATTCTGTGCAAAAATGTTATTAGGCTATATTCTCTCCAGACTGAATGTTCTTCATAAAATGAATCAGGAAAATACCACATTATGGCCACTAGATAGAGCTGATGCTCATACGCAATAAATACTTATTCACTATGGTCATCAGTCCATGTAGTATTTTCCAGGTTTGTGCTATTCTGTTGAATAAAGAACATCCGACCTGGAGAGAAAATAGCCTAGTAACATTCAATTGTGCTGGCATTCGCACAGAGCAAATATATGTGCAGTTTGCAGGACAAGTGGCTCTGCAAATTTTTAATAAATGCACCCCTTAGGGTCCATTTACACCAGAAACTGCACGTTTTGGCATGCAAATTTGCATGCATTTGTGGTGCATTTTTCCAAAGCTTGCATTTCCTTTGAGGTCATTTTTGTCTTCTTTCTTCTTTGTGCTTTTATGTGCATCTGCGCATTTCCATGCATTTGCAGTGCGGAAAAATGCAGCTTGTTGTACTCTTTTTTCCACTGCACTGCAATGATGTTAACTATGCCCATAGAATAACCTGGATTTGAGGCTCTCTATGCAGTTAGAGTACAGCCATAAAATGTATCTCATTGCATCTAATGTGAATGGGCCCTAAGACTGTATCATCCTCTGTGTTATAGATAAATACTTATTTACTGTGATCATCGGCTCCATCTAAAGGCCATAATGTGGTATTTTCCCAAACCACTCCTAGTAGCCTAGTAAAATTCGCAGGATGAATAGCTATGCACATATTTTATAAACACAAAAGATAAATCTTATGAATACTAGAATGCAGGTTAAGTATTAAGGATTCTTTTGAAGGGATAGGTTAAAATGACTGCCATTAAAAAAAAAAACAGTGATAGGTTAAAGGTCAATATATTGAGCCAATATGAGCAGAGATGAGGCTAACAAAAGTAAGGATTGGCTGCACAAGTATTTCACAGATGGCAGTGGACATTATAGCCTCTTGGATTTCTTGTTGCCTCTTTGTGGCCGGAGATCTCCTTTAATAAATGTGCTTTTTGTATCTGATAAAACGGTACAACTTTGTGCTATTAAAGTCTTCTGCGTTGGCATAAAGGGAAAGCACACAAGTGCCGGAATGGGTCCATCAGACTATTGTGCACACATATATATATGTATAGATATATATGTAGAAAAATACTCTTTGCTTCATTGGCTGTTTATAATGTTTTCTTACAGAGCGTGACTCAGGCGTGACGCGGGATGTATCCCTCGGATGAGATGTTTTCGATGTTCGCTTGTTCTTTACATGAAGCAAAGGTCAGGACACAGTCTGTCGTTTCCGCCAGTCTTTTCGCGCAGGGGTTTGTGCTGGAATGATCCAAAATAAAACTCTTTAATGGGGGGCGGGGGGCGGACCCTTCACAGGCCGGTCCCCATACCAAATGTCAGCTTGATCATTTCAGTCATGTATAGTTTGTTGTTCTGTAATAGTAGCCAGCAATACTTGTAGGGAAAGAAAAACACTGTGTATGACTTGTGGCCACCGTTGGCGATGGAGAGTCCGCGTGCGGCTTTATTCGAACATCTCGTAGTGACGCGTCTGTCTGACTCGAGGAACCATGTCCACTAACAGTCTGCAGGGACAAGAAAAAGACACTGAGCACTGATGTATTATGCGTTTGATTAAAGTGTTTCCCCTGCCAGCATACTATAGTACAGGGGTCTCCGAACTGCGGCCTGGGGGCCAGATGAGGCCCCTTGCTTGCCTTTATCTGGACTTTGGGTCACTACTCCTCTTACTGACACCAACAATGGGGCAATATGCCTGCCACTGACACCAACAATGGGGCAATATTCCTGCCACTGACACCAACAATGGGGCAATATTCCTGCTACTGACACCAACAATGGGGCAATATTCCTGCCACTCACACCAATGATGCAGCACTATTCCTCCCACTGATACCAATGATGGGGCACTATTCCTCCCACTGATACCAATGATGGGGCACTATTCCTCCCACTGATACCAATGATGGGGCACTACTCCTCCCACTGATACCAACGATGGGGCACTATTCCTCCCACTGATACCAATGATGGGGCACTATTCCTCCCACTGATACCAATGATGGGGCACTATTCCTCCCACTGATACCAATGATGGGGCACTATTCCTCCTACTGTTACCAATGATTTGGCACTATTCCTCCCGCTGACACCAATGATGGTTAACTATTCCTACCACTGATACCAATGATGGGAGACTATTCTTCCCACTGATACCAATGATGGGGCACTATTCTTCCCACTGATACCAATGATGGGGCACAATTCCTCCCACTGATACCAGTGATGGGGCACAATTCCTGGCACTGACACCAATGATGGGGCACTATTCCTCCCACTGATTCCAATGATGGGGCACAATTCCTCCCACTGATACCAGTGATGGGGCACAATTCCTCGCACTGACACCAATGATGGGGCACTATTCCTCCCACTGATTCCAATGATGGAGGGCTATTCATCACACTGACACCAATGATTTTGTTATATTTTAGTCTTTCAGTAACAAAGTGAAACTGGATCAGAAAGGCACACAGAGGATCATGTTTAAAATTCTTAAAAGGCTTGATGTGTTTTTTTAAGTTGTGTCATTGGTCTGTCTAAGCCACACCCAGAGGCCCCATGCATGATGGGTATTTAGCCCTGGTGCATGAGGCTTTAGTGTTTAGGTGCAGGTAGAGGGCACAGGCACACCATCCGGCCCCACTGCTGGCAGCCTGTCACACTTTATGGTTGGACCAGGCTGGATGGCACACCTAGAAGTACTAAGGTTTAGGGCAGTATGCGGCCGGGGACAAATGCCCAGAACATAAGAAGTCTGCATTCCAAGCATTCATCCCTGGGCACATACTGCACTAAGCATTAGTACAGCTAGGTGTACTGTCCCACTGCACTGGGTATACTGTCCCACTGCACTAGGTGTACTGCCCCGCTGCCCTAGGTGTACTGTCCCGCTGCCCTAGGTGTACTGTCCCGCTGCACTAGGTGTACTGTCCCGCTGCACTAGGTGTACTCTCCCGCTGCCCTAGGTGTACTGCCCCGCTGCCCTAGGTGTATTGTCCCACTGCACTAGGTATACTGTCCCGCTGCACTAGGTATACTGTCCCGCTGCACTAGGTATACTGTCCCGCTGCACTAGGTATACTGCCCCGCTGCACTAGGTATACTGCCCCGCTGCACTAGGTATACTGCCCCGCTGCACTAGGTGTACTGCCCCGCTGCCCTAGGTTTACTGTCCCGCTGCATTAGGTTTACTGTCCCGCTGCACTAGGTGTACTGTCCCGCTGCACTAGGTGTACTGTCCCGCTGCTCTAGGTGTACTGTCCCACTGCACTAGGTGTACTGTCCCACTGCACTAGGTGTACTGTCCCGCTGCACTAGGTATACTGTCCCGCTGCACTAGCTGTACTGTCCCGCTGCACTAGGTGTACTGCCCCGCTGCACTAGGTTTACTGTCCCACTGCACTAGGTTTACTGTCCCGCTGCCCTAGGTGTACTGTCCTGCTGCACTAGGTGTACTGTCCTGCTGCACTAGGTGTACTGTCCCGCTGCACTAGGGGTACTGTCTGTCCCACTGCACTAGGTGTACTCTCCAGTTGCACCTAAAAACCAAAGCCTCATGCACCAGGGCTCATCACCCAATGCCCATGGGACCCAATAGCGACATTCATGGTTTATTTCACACAAATGTCCCTTTCTGGGGCTGCAGCTCCAACATTTAATGACTTCAGGGTAAAGTTGCACTCACTTGACTCCATAGCTCATTATGATCAAGCCGATCAGAATCCCGAAAGTCCCATCCAGATACCAGACGGAGGGGTGGTGCTTGTAAACCTCGGCGCTGATCAGAATAGAGAATCCCATGATGCCGCCAACCAGCGAGTTGAATCCTATAAAGATGCGAGCATTAATATTTGGTACCATTTCATACAGCACTGTAGCTCTGTGTGCGACTTTTATTATAAAGTTCATACATTTTATGGTCAGTGTGACAATGCCTTCCTCTGCTTTTCTCTCCAGAAGGACATCGCCATCTTTGTTCAGGCATCATCCGTCTACTTCCTAGAGTGAGATGTCAGCTTAGTGAGCTTTTGTCCATGTTTACAAACGTCTGCCACAGATCAGCCCCTGCTGCAGCCTCTCACTACAAAATTACAATGTTGCTGATCACTGGGAGAAGAGGAGACTGAGGAAATGCTTCTTCCTACCTGCAGCTGACCAATGCCATCATCTCAGGCACTGAACCTGAGCTCAATGATAAAAAGTGGGGCTGCCCGTACTACAAGGGTAAAATGCTTATTTAGGTGGATGGCAAAAATCACTTTTACTTACCTGGTCCTCCGCTCCCCTGGCAGCCAGCCCTCTCCCCTACTCCCCAGCAGTGGACTGTCCCTTAGCATCCTCTCCACCAACGCATGGCTATGCACTCTGCATTGGCCTTGATGGCATCAGAAGACCTGCGACCACCATGGCATAGGGGAGAAGAGGCTGCGGGACCCGGTCTTGTAGCCTGGAGGGAGCCTGCAGGAGTGGAGAATCGGGTAAGTAAAACTGCTTTTTGAGGCCCCCCGCCTCAAAAAGTTAACCATTGCAGTGCGGAGGACAGCCCCACTTCAATGGAAGATTTTTACTTTCCCTGGAGTTGAGCATTAAACCTTTTCAAAAGGGCCTCCAAACTACATGGCTGTCAGATCCAGCTTGCCTATCCTCAAAGAGTGCAATGTTTGCTGGGCACAGGGCCCCAAGGGGAAAGGGGGCCCACTGTGCTCTCACACTGCAGGAGATTTTTGTCAGTTTTCTTCCCCCTGCAGTAATCTTCAGCTCAGCTTTGCTTGACCCTTTGCCTGAACGAGTAAATGCGTTGGTGCCATGCGGTTCCGTTCACGCTGAATGGCAACCCAACACACCTTGCGACTGACATGCATTGTGTTAACGTTGCGGTCCAATGCTCTGCCAAATATTGGTACATGCATCGTTTTCTGTCAGTGCAACCCAACTCAGAATGAGTATCACTGCATCTTCCCAACGCATTTAACTCATGTTGCCATGCTGCGGTAAAGCACGTGATACCGTGCACCTCACCACAACCCCATAGTGTGAATGGGCCTTCTCATCTTCAAAACCTGCCCATGGCAATTACCATCACTAACAAACATGTGCGGTTTGTTTAGGTCCAAATTGAAATTTGGACACATTTTTCGTTATTTGGAAATTCAAACATATCTGAATTATAATAGTGATGAATTTAAACTAATCTGAAATAATGAAACAAAATTTCGGACAAAATTCAAGTTCGAATTCAAAACGTTTTTGAATCTGATTCAAATACGAATTTTCAAATATAATAAAGAATAGAAAATATAGAAATAGAATAGAAAATATTAGGATAGAATAGAAAAGAAAAAAATAGAAAAGAATAGAGTAAAACACAGCAAAGTAGAATAGACAATAAAAGAATAGAATAGAAAATAACAGAATAAAATAGAAAGAATATAACCATCTTCTGAAATACGATTTTCAAACAAAATAAATTTGAATTGGAATAGAATCGAAAACAATAGAATAGAGAAAAATAGAATAGAGAAAATAGAATAGAATAGAAAGAATATAATAATTTACCAAAAGTTGAATAGAATACATTTTAATTTAAAAATAGAAAAGAATAGAATAGAACAGAGAATAAAAGTTTAGAATAGAAAAGAAAAAATATAATATAATTAAATAGAAAGAATATAACCATCTTCCAAAAATTCAAATTTCAAATAGAATAAATACGAATTTCAAATAGAATAAATACGAACAGAATAAATTAGAATAGAATAGAAAAAAAAACAATAGAACAGAATAAATTAGAAAGACTATAACCATCTTCCGAAATTCGAATTTCGATTGGAATAAATTTTAATAGAATAAATTTGAATAGAATAGGAAAGAATAGAATAGAAAAGAATAGAAAATAAAATAGAATAGACTAGAAAAAAAACAATAGAATAGGAAAGAATAGAATAAAAAAGAATAGAAAATAATATAGAATAGAATAGAAAAAAACAATAGAATAGAATCGAATAGAATAGAAATTTTTTATAGAATAGAAAATAATTGAATATAATAGAAAAGAACAGAAAATAAAAGAATAGAATTGAACTTGAATCTGAAATTCAAATAGAATAAATTCAAATTCAATTAATTTTTTCTGAATTCAGTCAAACTGAGTTCAATTCAACTGAAGTCGGAAAATTCAAATTGAATTAGAAATAAACTAAACAAATTCCGAAAACAAATTGAATGAATTTAATAAATTTAACTGAAGGAATTTATGTTAACAACGAATCGAAATGAAAGAAAACCCGTTCTTTTATCCTGCACATGTCTAGTCAGTAGGGACGGACTGCGGCGATGGATATAAGATGTTTTCATATAAGGATGTGGACAGAGCCAGCAATAAATTATGGAACTAATACCAATATTCAGCGATGTGTTCCCGTTCTTTATTACAAATCAATATTTAATTCCAGTCATCTTAATTTCTCAAATTGTAGCCGGGGGTGATTCCTAATGAATGAATTATCATTGCAATAAAAAGAGT
>BLSH010502084.1:73062-103550 GCA_018402905.1 Glandirana rugosa
GGACCCACTCTGGAGGACATAGAACTGAGGCAGAAGACAAGTAAACTGGATAGGAGGGGCGGGGGCAGCATATAGAGTAACCAGTCTCCTCCATTAGGAGGAAAATGGAGGAGATTGGTTCCTCTAAATACAGGAGGTCTCACCCAGGGGTCAGAGGAGCCCCAGCCAGGAGTCAAGATACAGGAGGTCTCACCCAGGGGTCAGAGGAGCCCCAGCCAGGAGTCAAGATACAGGAGGTCTCACCCAGGGTTCAGAGGTGCCCCAGCTAGCAGCCAGGAGACAGGTGGTCTTGTACCAGGAGTCAGGGCACCTCTTACTGGGGAGTCAGGAGAACCCCTATCCAGAGGCTAGGATTGGAACAAGCAGCAGAATGCTGTGACTAAAGGCTAAGAGAGCCAAGGGAACCAGAAGAGTTGGACAACAGTCAGACGAACTGGTAAGAGGAGCAGCGGTGCTGCCAACAAGGGAGCCAGGTGGCTCGGTATTTTCATTTGTTCATACTGATGCGGAAGAACCCCTGCCTGAGCAACTGATATCTATGTGAACTTTCCATTTTATTTAATAAAAGTGGCCTGCCATGCCGTAAAATACCATTTGGACGGGAGCAACGCATTGAAAAAGCACCTATCACATATCATATAGTATATATATTTTTTCACATGTGAATAAAAGAGAAATATATCTCTGGTAACAAGAGATATAAAGACATCCTTGATTAAATTTCACTCGCCCATCAATCTTTGAACAGCAGTAAGGCCATGTAATAACAGACGCCCGATTCTGTGCCATCTCCAGGCACTGCCCACTCTCTTCCAGTACATGTAAGTCACAGTACACAGCGCTCATGCTGGCATCCGGCCAACCTTGCCAATGCGATTTTAGATTTTAATTTCCTCCTGAATTTTCTTTTGTCTTTTGGTGGCTGACTAATGAGGAGGGATCTGTGAGTGCCAGCCCATTGTCACAATACATGTGTTTCCTTCTGTTAATAAAGAGATCCCGAGCCCCATAAAATACTCTGATTTATGGCTTCAATTAAATTATCCAGCCGGCGTGTCTAATTGCGTATGCCGCGCGTGTTTTGTTTTTTTATCGCTATCGTTTGGATTAAATTTTCAGTGAATATTACTTGAAGCAGATGGGTAATACGTTTGGATTTCACAGATGACATATGTAGATGTATATTAGAGGGGGGGACAGGAAGGAGGCAGCGAGATTCTAAACGGTGGGAATGATTTACATGGTTGCGATGGAAAAATGTATAAAGTGATACGGTTGCTTTTTGTATTTAACCACTTCAGCCCTGGAAGATTTCACCCCCCTTCCTGACAGGCCATTTTTTGCGCTACAGCACTGCGTTACTTTAGCTGACAATTGCGTTGTACCCAAATACAATTGATGTACTGTTTTCCCGCAACTAGAGCTTTCTTTTGGTGGTATTTGATCACCTCTGTGGTTTTGATTTTATGCGATATAAACAAAAAAAATCGTCAAATTTGAAAAAATATATATATTTTTTACTTTCTGCTATATAAGACATCCAATAAAAAAATGTTCTTTATCAGTTTAGGTCAATATGTATTCTGCTAAATATATTGATTGGTTTGCACAAAAGTTATAGTATCTACAAACTATGGGATAGACTTAGGACTTTTTATTTTTTTTATTGTTTTTACTAGTAATGGTGGCGATCAGCGATTTTTAGCAGGACTGCAACATTGCGGCGGACAAATCTGACACTAAGTGACACTTTTTGGGGACCAGTGACACCAATACAGCGATCAGTGCTAAATAAAATGCACTGTCACTGTATAAATGACACTGGCTGGGAAGGGGTTAACATCAGGGGTGATCAAAGGGTTAAGTGTGCTCCTAGGGAGTGCTTTCTAACAGTGGGGGGAATGCTGACACTGGAGGAAAACAGAGATCTGTGTTTCTGCTTAGCAGAAACACAAGATCTCCATTTTCCTCCCTCACAGAACGGCGGTCTGCCTTGTTTACATAGGCAGACCGCCGTTCTGTTTCTCCTCTGAACGATCGACGGGTCCCGGCGGCCACCATGGCAGCCATCGCTGGACCTGCTGATTGGCTCCCGCTGTGTCCAATCACAACGGGAGTGCGCTCCGGCCGCACGCATGCGCGCCCCAGAGCTGACAACAGTGATTACGTACAGGTACGTGAATTTTCCCTTAAGGGCTGCCCTGTCGCAGTAAATGTACGTGGGGCAGTACGTAAGTGGTAAAGCTGAACCCCAGAAAGATATGAGACAGGGTCTCACTAATGCTGCTACATAATTGTACGTTTTTGTATCACATTCTTGCGCTTTTTTACACACATTTTTGATGCATTTTCACGCTTCATGTGTTTTTATGTTTTTATACAAAAACACACTAAAAATGCATGTATGTATATTTTACATGTGATTTCCATGCGTTTCCATTAAAGTCTATGTGCCCAAAAACATTCTGCACCAAAAGAAGCGCCTGCACCTTTTTTAAAAAAAAACTCACTGCACTGTGCTGCATGGATGTGAACAGGCACCACAGCAAATAATGTGATTTCCATTCTCACGCATGCCAGTACAACGACAAATGCAGCAGAAATCTCACTAGTGTGAACAGGGGCATAAGGACATAGCATGTACAGCTAGGGGGCAGTAAAACCAGGCCATTAAGCTGCAGTTTTAAGGCCTCGACCAGTCCCCCTGCACAAGGAGAGAGAGCAGCAGTGAGCAGTCTTTATTACAGGAAGTTCCTGCACAGAGGGAAAGTCTCACACTGGATTACTGCACAGATCTGGAAGAAATACACAAAGCACAACGAGATTCAAGCAAGAATACAGATGACCAATGTATTTAGACAATATTTGCTGATCCCGGCGTTCAGCTTTAAAGGAAATGTATAGGAGTTTAGTACATAGGTGGTGGTGGTGGAGGTGAAGGTGGTGGTGGAGGGGGTGGAGGTATGTGGTGGGGGTGGTAGAGGTGGTGGTGGTGGTGGTGGAGTGAGCATTTGCCAAGAGATGGGATTTAAACCAGCCGGTCAACGTTAGCTGTTAAGACGCATCTACCAGCAGCTGCCGCAGCTGCCCGTCCTGTAATAGTCAAGAACAGTGCAGTCAGCAGCTCCAGCCACAGAACTTCGGCAGAATAAAGACTTTTTTTTGTGGTTAATGTATTCTCTGCATTAAGGTGAAAAAAACCTCTCAGTGCAGCTCCTCCCCCCCCCCCCCACCCCGCTAATACTTACCTGAGTCCCATCTCGATCCAGCGCTGTGCCTGAGAGTAGCTATTACATACCTGATGAAGGTAGAAGAGAAGACGGGAACATTGTGGAGGCCTCTCTTGCACCTCCTGCCCAGCACTCCTGAAGGTGGAGACAGAAAGTATAGGGGCAAGGAGTGGCACGAGTGCCGTAGTACCTGGCTGGTGATGTCCATTGCATAGGTGGGTAGAGCTGGTAGTTGCAGTCCTTGGAAGAGGAAGCAGGAGCAGCTTGGCACCAGAGCATGATATAATAGTAGGACCGGGACACAGGAAGCAGTCAGCAACAACCAGGCAGCGAGGGACCGAAGAAGTAGGCAAAGCAAGTCCAGAAGGCAGACCAAGGTACCAGTAACAGCCAGGCAAATTGGTAAAGAATCAAGAGGCAGAGACAAGTCCCGTAAACAGGCCAAGGTCAGAGTAATCCGGTAAACAGAGTTGTAGGGGCAGCACAGCAGAAGCGAAGTCCAAAAGGCAAGCCGGGTCATGCACAGGTAAGTAGGTAGAGCGGATCAGGTCTCTGGAACACAGGGACTAGCTGAAGACCATTTAACAACTTATCATAGTAACAGACCAGTTTGAATATGTCACTGGGTGCCAAGTGCACATGCTAATTGTTATCTGCAGGCGCCGTGTGCACGCTCGTACATGTATATGCATGCCACAAACTGGCACAGTACATTTAACATTGCCCCTTCACTCAGAAAAACAAGCATATGCGCAAGAGCACAAGTCTGTACTGCTTTTCTGGTACTAGGAGTGGTTCTCTTTGCTCTCTCCCTTCTCATAAGCTTAGAGACAGCAGTGGGAACCATTGGCT
This sequence comes from Glandirana rugosa, assembly GCA_018402905.1. NCBI lineage: Eukaryota > Metazoa > Chordata > Amphibia > Anura > Ranidae > Glandirana > Glandirana rugosa. Next base: position 77,145 of record BLSH010502084.1, read on the forward strand.
CCCGCTGCTGTCAATTACAGCCAGTGACGAGGGAGTGGGGCCGAGCTGCGCTCTGTGTGTCAATGGAAACACAGAGCGCAGTTCCGGATCGAGCCTGTACATGTTGCCCCCATAGCAAGCAGCTTGCTATGGTGGGCACTCGGCAGGGGGGAGTAGCCAAGATCACTGGCGGGGGACCCGAGAAGAGGAGGATCGGCGATGCTCTGTGTAAAACCATTACACGGAGTCGGTAAGTATAACATGTTTAAACATTTAAAAACAAAATTATGGGTGTACACTCACTTTAATTCCATACACAGCAATGCCTGGCACAGCACAGATTTTTACCAGGAAGGACACAAATGATGTGAATCTTTTGGCTCCTTGCTGTCATTGAGCGTGACCTTGTAGCGGTCACCTTTCCTTGTGTCATAGGCACCGCAAAATCCAATTGCAGTCTCTGTGGATAAGGCATTAATGGACGGGGAGAATCTATATGTAAACAGCATCTGAGTGCACCCAGGCCGGCTGCCTGCATTTCTCTCTCTGCTGTAAAGAGCTTTCCGTCCCTTGGGAGATACTCGCTGTATTAAAACAAACATATTAACTGCATCCTTCCTGTAGCAGAGGACATAGGAGGCACTGCCATGCTCTCACCAGCAGGGGGCAGTGAGATACCAATGCAGATAATAGGGTAAGCTATAGAGCAATGTACACTGTTTGTGAGCCCTCTGCAAAGCCTCAGCTAAATTCTGCACTGTGGATATGAATGGCTATGCAAAATTATTAGAACAATTCTATCCAAGTTAATGTGAGTTGGGAATTACATACAGGGTGGATAAAAATCGATTCTTTTTAAACAAATTAATTTAAAAAATCTGATTTTTTTTAAATTTAAATCAGATTTTTCTGAAATCAATTTTTTTGATTTTTATTAAATGTATTTTAATAAAATGCTTTTGAAGTACAAATCTATCTAAAGATAGTTTTCTATTTAAGATGCATTAATAATTTTGTTTATTCGGCATGAAATGGAGCTTAGTTATGCAGCATCAGGCTGTATATTCTGCAATATTTACATTTTTGGTAAACTCCTTCAATGAATCCAAGCTCTGCAAGCTGAGATGACATGCACTGCATTGATGCATTCACACAATGTCAAAGTAGCCGTGAGATAAAACAAAGTTCAGGAATATTCCTTTATCCCATTATATTGCAAATCTATGTACACTACAAACTGTGTGACTGAATCGGTTCTGATATCGCTGTTTACTAACCCGACAGCTTATTATTCTAAATAGGAAACCTTAATTTTGGTGGCAAATAATAAATATTCTAACTAAGAATAAGTCTTTACATTTAAAGAGCACCTGTCATTTCAGATCCATCATGGCAGCGCCTGTTAGCGGGCATCCACCCACCTGCTGCCGCCACGTCCCTCCCCTTGTTGTGTCACCGCCGTATCACCAGCCGCCCCATTAAAGTGAATGGGACTGCCGGTGAGCCAACAGCGAGTCAGAGGAGCGGCTGTGGGACAGAGATGACAGTTGCTCTTTAAAAATTATGATTTAAATCAAATCCACCCTGACTCCATATGATACCTCAACACCACCGCCTCCCCAACGCCATTTGCTGACAATCACAACTTTTTGTTGAAAATCATAACTACCAACTGACCAAAAAAAAAAAAACTCACATTTTTCAGGGTCACATCACCAAAAGTTTAGATTGGCACAGTTGGTAGCAGAAAGATATACTAAAGGTACAGTTCAAAATGCAGGATCATGCATGTAATCATGCGTTTTCCTGCATCAAACAAAAACAAGCTGCCTTCTGCAGGTGTCATTCATTTTTAACAGCACCCCAAGCATCTAGCAAACGTGGGTGTGTTTGCTGCCACAGAACTCATGGTATCGTAGCACAATGTGGTTTGGGGGCGGCGCAAGCTTAAAAATCGTGTATGGACCTTTTGCGCATTTCAAGCTCATAGAGCATCCCAACGGCTACCCTAAATGCAATGCACAGGAACGCACAAAAAGCATGCACGCTGGGATACATCCCATGGTGTGAACGAGCCCTTAAAGTGGAACTAAATCTAATATTTACACAATTTTGGGGGAGCTCTTTGTTGCAGAAGAGACACAGCATAACACACGTTTACCTGCCCACTCACAGTCCTCTACTGAATGTACCCTGAGCTTCGCACAGACAGCTCAGTGTGCATTCCTGGCCCACTGACTGACTCCATTGGGCATGCATGAGATCACATCATTCCCCATCGCCCAATCAAGAAACCTATAAACCGGGCACCTGGAAGTAGCGAGTGATGTAACCACCATATAACTGGAAGGTGGAGGGGAATATTTTCAGGAGTATTCTTCTACGCAAAGATAAGGTTCTCATATTTAGACATGACTGTAATTTTTAGATCTTGTTGGACACAGCTGGAAATAACTGTCACCTATATATCTCTTTAGAATCTACTGTCACTTTTAGATCTATTTAGAGATAATTGTCACTTTTAGATCTCCGAAAATAACTGTCACTTTTAAATCTCTGTACAATTAAAGCGGAGTTCCACCCAAAAGTGGGTGACCCCCTGACATGCCATAATTGGCATGCCATTTTTTTTGGGGGGGACCATGGACCCATTTTTCACAGGGTCCACAGTCCACTTCATCTCCGGGCGCCGAGGAGCCGGAAGGAAGTTCGCCTTCCCTCCCTCTCTGCAATCTTCTGGGACACGTCACAGGTCCCAGAAGATAAGCCAAGCCATTCATAAGCCACATCACAACTCGCGCATGCGCAGTGAGCGCCTGGCTTTGAAGCCAAAGCCAGGTGCCCACAGCTGTGCAGCCGGCGGGGAGGGGGAGATGAGCGAGCCCTCGGGCGGCCACATCGCGGGACAGGTGAGTGGCCGAATGTTAAAAGTCAGCAGCTACCCTTTTGGTAGCTGCTGACTTTTAACAGGGTGGAACTCCGCTTTAACTGTCCCTTTTAGATCTCTGGAAATAACTGTCACTTTTAGATCTTTGGAAATAACTGTCCCTTTTAGATCTCTGGAAATAACTGTCAAAAAGTGTGTGTAAAAAAAAATGTATTAAATAATAATAATAAAAAAAATTAAATAAAAAAATGCAAAACAATACCTTGATCAAGGTTTGATCTAGGCCAGTGCCAAGGTTAGGGTTTGTTCAAGGTCAGGGTCAGTATTTTTTTTTTTTTAAAAGGTTTTTTTTTTTTAATTGTTTTTATTTGTTTTAGTTTGTGTCGGTGTGTATTAGGCAGGACACTATTTTTCTGGGCTGTACTAAGGGTACAAACAACAACTAACATACTCATATGTGGTATCTCTGCGATCATCAGGAGTGGGAGAATTTAATTTGGGTTGTTCTTTGGTGGAAGGTTACAGTAGTTTCAAGAAAGATACAGCTAAATGTAAGAAGAAAAGTTTTTTTTACTATTTTGGACCAGTTTTCCTTTGATGCTAAAATAAAATAAAAAATCAGGAGATATCTATTACCACCATGAAAGCCCAATTTCTCCTTAAAAAACGCAGTATAATCCACCTGGATGCACAAAGTAGTTGTGATGATATGTACGCTTATACTACACATGTCAAAGTTGCAAAATTGTGCTTAGGCATTTAGATTTGTTGCACCCTTAGGCGCAAAGGGGTTAATCAGAAAATGTCTCTGCGTTTACATATGAATCACCCTATGTAGGCATTTTTATTCCTGTTCTACACCGAAGCACTAATTAGGATCCGAGTCTATGGAACGCCATAAGCCCCCTGTCATGATGCGCATAAAACGATGTCACAAACAGATACCATTTCTGTTACATTTTTATCTTCCTAATTTTTCCAATTAGATAAAATTTTAATGAAGTGCCATAGTGGGGTGACAGCAACAGAGCGGAGGAGAGGATCTCTGTAATGTGTCTCTCTACACACGACAGCGTCACATTCCATCCACACAGCTGTATGTAACCTTCGCCTCCCCCCTCTTCTCCGTGTATTAAGAAGACACAAACTCCATTGATGAAATTAATTCAATCACGGACAGGAATTTGCAGTGTCAGCTGAGCGGCAATTTTCTGCCGTGGAATTATCTAAAGATGTCTTCTGAGGCTGCTGACAAAGCCGGCGCAGCGTTCTGCTAAAGGTCACCTCATAAAGAGCGTCAGACTGAGTACACCGAGAGCATATTTAACAATGAGAGACAGCGGAAATCATTAACGTGTATATTCTTCTAAATATTTTTTTTTCTATTTGTGCAATCACCTACAGTATCTCACAAAAGTGAGTACACCCTTCACATTTTTGTAAATATTTTATTCTATCTTTTCATGTGACAACACCGAAGAAATGACACTTTGCTACAATGTAAAGTAGTGAGTGCACAGCTTGTATAACAGTGTAAATTTGCTGCCCCCTCAAAATAACTCAACACGGCCATTAATGTCTAAACCGCTGGCAAGAAAAGTGAGTACACCCCTAAGTGAAAATGTCCAAATTGGGCACAATTAGCCATTTTCCCTCCTCGGTGTTATGTGACTCATTAGTGTTACAAGGTCTCAGGTGTGAATGGGGAGTAGGTGTGTTAAATTTGGTGTTATCGCTGTCAATTTCTCATACTGGTCACTGGACTTACAACATGGCACCTCATGGCAAAGAACCCTCTGAGGATCTGAAAAAAAAGAATTGTTGCTCTACATAAAGATGGCCTAGGCTATAAGAAGATTGCCAAGACCCTGAAACTGAGCTGCAGCAAGGTGGCCAAGAACATACAGCGGTTTAACAGGACAGGTTCCACTCAGAACAGCGCCTCACCATGGTCGACCAAAGAAGTTGAGTGCACGTGCTCAGCGTCCTATCCAGAGGTTGTCTTTGGGAAATAGACGTATGAGTGCTGCCAGCATTGCTGCAGAGGTTGAGGGGGTGGGGGGTCAGCCTGTCAGTGCTCAGACCATACGCTGCACATTGCAACAAATTGGTCTGCATGGCTGTCATCCCAGAAGGAAGCCTCTTCTAAAGATGATGCACAAGAAAGCCCACAAACAGTTTTCTGAAGACAAGCAGACTAAGGACATGGATTACTGGAACCATGTCCTGTGGTCTGATGAGACCAAGATAAACTTTTTTGGTTCAGATGGTGTCAAGTGTGTGTGGCGACAACCAGGTGAAGAGTACAAAGACAAGTGTGTCTTGCCTACAGTCAAGCGTGGTGGTGGGAGTGTCATGGTTTGGGGCTGCATGAGTGCTGCCGGCACTGGAAAGCTACAGTTCATTGAACCATGAATGCCAACATGTACTGTGACATACTGAAGCAGAGAATGATCCCCTCCCTTTGGAGACTGAGCCGCAGGGCATTATTTCAACATGATAACGACCCCAAACACACCCCCAAGACGACCACTGCCGTGCTAAAGAAGCTGAGGGTAAAGGTGATGGACTGGCCAAGTATGTCTCCAGATGAACACCCTATTGAGAGTCTGTGGGGAATCCCCAAACGGAAGGTGGAGGAGTGCAAGGTCTCTAACATCCACCAGCTCCGTGATGTCATCATGGAGGAGGGGAAGAGGACTCCAGTGACAACCTGTGAAGCTCCGTTGAACTCCATGCCCAAGAGGGTTAAGGCAGAGCTGGAAAATAATGGTGGCCACACAAAATAATGACACTTTTAGTCAATTTTGGACATTTTCATTTAGGGGTGTACTCACTTTTGTTGCCAGTGGTTTAGGCATTAATGGCTGTGTTCATAACTCATACAAAATGTCACGCTAACGTGAGAATAACATGTCCCAACCTCAATAAATGTGAGAAATATAGCAAAAAATAAATTATTCAATAAAACAAATGTCCAAAACAACTGAATACAAAGTTCATCAGTAGATATTTAAATTGCTTAATTGATAGCGTGAAACAAAAATAAGCTAATGCAGAGGAAATATATAATAAAAAAATTAAAAATAACAGGCTGCTCTAAATATCAAATCACATATAAATCAGTAAATGTGAGAAGATCAAAAAAGGGGATTCAACAGTTCCTCTACACGCGGGCTTCCTCAAACTACGGCCCTCCAGCTGTTGCGGAACTACACATCCCATGAGGCATTGTAACACTCTGACATTCACCGACATGACCAGGCATGATGGGAATTGTAGTTCCTGAACAACTGGAGGGCCATAGTTTGAGGACCCCTAGACAGGGTTACTAGGATCAGTGTTAGATAAATAATTGAGTGAGGTTAAGGAATACCAACCCCAATACAAAGCATAAACTAATAACAGGTGAATCATGAATTATACCACATATTATAGATCATCCCTACTGAGATGGAAAAACATCAAATAATAAAGTTCATATAAAGTAATACATTTCAAATAAAATCCATATAAAGTAATAAATCATATAAAGTCCATGGGACGACACCAGGTGCTCCTGCAGGACCATGCAGTGAAATCGCCACCAACAATAAGGCTGCTTACCAGAGGTAAGCGCAAAAAGCGCTTTGGCTTATCACCCAGCCCGGGTCCCTGCTTTTCTGAGCGCAATAGATTTTTACCTTTGTGAGTGCAATTCTTCTTTTATTTAAAATATATTCATCAGTATTACACTATGTTGGCTTTTCTTTTTCACATTGGGTGACCATTGAGATGCGATCTACCTTGCCCAAGTTCCCTTTGAATGATGCCGGTATACCCTGTAATGGGGTCCTGTGAGTGAATGGTGCTGTGGTGTTTTTACCTTACAACCTGAAATCTTTTGCCCCTGGAACCGGGTTTGGAGACCTCCTTTGCCGTCCTGAAGTTCCCCATACCCCTAACAGGGACCCAGGCTGGGTGATAAGCCAAAGTACTTTTTGCGGTAAGCAGCCTTATTGTTGGTGGCGGTTTCACTGCATGGTCCTGCATGAGCACCTGGTGTCGTCCCATGGACTTTATATGATTTATTGCTGCATATGGATTTTATTTGAAATGTATTACTTTATATGAACTTTATTATTTGATGTTTTTCCATCTCAGTAGGGATGATCTATAATATGTGGTATAATTTATGATTCACCTGTTATTAGTTTATGCTTTATATTGGGGTTGGTATTTCTTAACCTCACTCAATTATTTATCTAACACTGATCCTATTAATCCTGTAGAGGAACTATTGGATCACCTTTTTTAATCTTCTCACATTTACTGATCTATATGTGATTTGATATTTAGCACAGCCTGTTATTTTTTACATTTTTTTATTATATATTTCCTCTGCATTAGCTTATTTTTTCTTCACGCTATCAATGAAGCAATTTAAATATCTACGGATGAACTTTGTATTCTGTTGCTTTTGACATTTGTTTTATTGAATAATTTATTTTTTGCTATATTTCTCACATTTATTGAGCTTGGGACATGTTATTCTCACGTTAGCGTGACATTTTATATGAGTTATGTTCTAGCTATGCTATTATCACATGGTGTGTCGCTGCATTTTACTCTGCACTTTTTAGCACGGTACTATTTCCAATTTAGATTAATGGCTGTGTGTTGAGTTATTTTGTGGGGACAGCAAATTTACACTGTTATACAAGCTGTACACTCACTACTTTACATTGTAGCAAAGTGTCATTTCTTCAGTGTTGTCACATGAAAAGATATAATAAAATATTTACAAAAATGTGAGGGGTGTACTCACTTTTGTGAGATACTGTATATATACAGAAGGGAAAATGGCTAATTTGGCCCAATTTGGACATTTTCACTTAGGGGTGTACTCACTTTTGTTGCCAGCGGTTTAGACATTAATGGCTCTGTGTTGAGTTATTTTGAGGGGACAGCAAATTTACACTGTTATACAAGCTGTACACTCACTACTTTACATTGTAGCAAAGTGGCATTTCTTCAGTGTTGTCACATGAAAAGATAGAATAAAATATTTACAAAAATGTGAGGGGTGTACTCACTTTTGTGAGATACTGTATTTATTTTTTCTATACTAGTAATGGCGGCGAACAGCAACTTATATCAGGACTGCAATATTGTAGTGGACAATCTGGCACTAAGTGACACTTTTGACACTTTGTGGGAACCAGTGACACTAATGCAGTGAACAGTGCTAAAATTATGCACTGTCACTGTACTAATGACACTGGCGGGGAATGGGTTAAACATCTAGGGTGATTAATGGGTTAATTGTGTGCCTAGCCAGTGTTTGTGTGTGTACTGTATGTGCTGCTTTAACTAGGGGAAGTAAAGGATTTTATTCCTTGCTTTGCAGGAACACCAACTCCATCCATTCCCCCTGTCAGAACGGAGATCTGCCTTGTTTACATAGGCAGATCTCCGTTCTGTGTGTTTTACATACCGATGATCGGCTGGTACCGGGGGCATCCAGTGCCCGGCACCCGCAGATCGGCTTCTGCTGTGATTAATCACAGCAGAGGTGACCCACCGGTGACGTGTGCGCCCTCTGCAGGTGGAAGTGCAGAATCACGTATATATACGTCATCCTGCACAAGAGGGCTGCCTTGTAACAGTAAATCTAATATAGGGCGGTCCGGAACTAAACCAGAGTTTAGTGTCAGAGTTGTCTACTTTGCAAATACAACCTGCCTAAGAATGCCCACTACCACAGACTAAAATCCACCCATGAAGCTTGCCACCCAATTGTCCCTCATTCGAAGCAAAGTCCCTCTTTCCTCCTTATTTGTCCCTCATTTTGGTCTGATCTATATAATTGTATATAAAATGCATAACTTCTCTATCAAAAAGTGTTTCCCAGTGCTAATCCTTTCATACAACTTCTAAATTGCTGCATTTGTAAAATGGCAAAAGCCAATATAAAAGGAATAGTAGTGGTAAAAAAAAGCACTTGTGGTTTTAACTAATCTTCTCTTTTTGTATAATTCTCCTTTAACCACTTCAGCGCCGGAAGAATTTCCTCCTTAATGACCAGTTCATTTTTTGCGATTTGGCACTGCGTCGCTTTAACTGACAATTGCGCGGTCGTGCGACGTTGTACCCAAACAGAATTGACGTCCTTTATTTCCCACAAATAGAGCTTTCTTTTGGTGGTATTTGATCACCTCTGTGTTTTTTAAACAAAAAAAAGAGTGATAAGTAAAAAAAAAAATCGCAATCAGCGTATATTGATTGGTTTGCGCAAAAGTTATCGCATCTACAAACTAAGGGATAGATTTAGGGACTTTAATTTTTTTTTATGGTTCCTACTGGTAATGGCGGCAATCTGCGATTTTTATCAGGACTGCGACATTGCGGTGGACAAATCTAACCCCAAATGACACTTTTTGGGGACCAGTGACATTATTATATTGATCAGTGCTATAAATATGCACCGATCAATGTAATATTGACAATGGCAGGGAAGGGGTTAACACCAGGGGGCGATCAAGGGGTTAAGAGCCCATTCATACCATACCGCCCGAGCGCTAGCGGTAAAGCGCCGCTAGGTTAGCGGCACTTTACCGCTGTTATAGCCGATAGCGGGGCACTTTTAACCCCCCAGAAGGGGTTAAAAGTGCCCGCTTATTGCTGCTTTCAAATCGTTTTTACGGCGATTTGAAAGCGGCGCCATTCATTTCAGTGGCAGGGGCAGTGGAGGAGTGGTGTATACAGTGCTCCCGCACTGCCTCAAAGAAGCTGCTTGCAGGAGTTTTGTTCCGGTCATGCAACACCCCCGACCCCCCCCCCCCCCCAGTATGAAGGACACACTGACTTTAATGGAGAGGCGGTTTTCCGCTTAGCATAGGCTATGAAAACCGCCCCAGTGTGAAAGGGGTCTAAGTGTGTTCCTTAGGGGTGTTCTAACTGTAGGGGGGATGGGCTGCCAGGGACATGACAGAGATTGCTGTTCCCGATCACTGAGAACAGAAGATCTCAGCCATGTCATCTGGCAGAACGGGGATCCGCCTTGTTTACATAGGCAGATCCCTGTTCTGCCTCTTTACATGGCGATTGCGGGTCGCCAGCGGACATCGAGTCCCGCTATACAGCATGCACAAACCAACGTAAAGGTACGGCGGTTCACACTATCGAACCAGCTTGACGCAGTATATGTGTGGCGAGTGGTCGGGAAGTGGTTAAGGGGGGGTGTGGCAGGGGGTGTGTCCTATGCCTACATACATTTACTAGCAGGTGTCCCTCATTTCCATTTCAGAAAGCTGGGAGGTATGATAAAGATATCTTCATATTTGCATGGCTCCTCCCAAGAGCCAGCCCACTGCTTAAATCAGAGCTTTTGAGAGGAGTACTGTGATGTTTTCAGGAGGCTCCCTGCCAGCCCCTCTTACTGGTCACTATATGCCTGCATTGCATAGAGATGCACAGAGACCCAGTGATGATATCACTGGCTCTAAAATAAGACAAGTAATGAAAATAGAAAAATGTCGATTGGGGGGAGGGGGGGAAAGAGAAGGTAAAATCTAAGCAGATTACAGTGGAACGTTGGTTCACGAGTAACGCGGTTAACAAGCATTTTGAAAGACGAGCAATTTTTTTTAAAAAATCCTGACTTGGTTAGGGACTGCTGGCTCACAAAACAAGCAGGATTAAGCCTCTGTGCATGCAATACCGCATGTGGCCAGAGGTGCGGGGGCACTGGTGAGCCGCGGAGGCACTCGGAAGCCGTTGGAAATCTTCAGAAATACCGAAAGTGAAAACAGTTCCCGAGCGTTTCCGACCGTTTTCAAGCCTCACCAGCGCCACCACACCTCTGGCCACATACGGTATTGCATACACCAGGTGCCCCCAGACCTCTGGTCACATGCAATACTGCATTGACAAGCAGTGACTGTGGAACAAATTATCTGAGTTTCCATTGTTTCCTATGGGGAAACATGCTTTGATATACGAGTGATTTGGATTACAAGCATTCTCCTGGAACGGATTATTCTTGTAATCCAAGGTTCCACTGTATTCTTCAGCTTTAACTCATGCACACACACAGCTCCCTTTCTGACCAATCTGGTATTACTGTTGAAATGCATATTCTTGATATTGTAGTCACTACTCCTCTGCGGCTCTAGGTGGAGACATTGTTGTCTATAACAGAAGCAGACTGCTTTTCTCGTGCACCAAGAGATGTACTTACCACTTCTGGGAGGACCCGGATGGAAAGGTCATGAATGGCTTTTATCACAATACAGATCGCTGAGAGCAGGAAGATGAACCCCAGGATCACACAGGCCCTACAGGAGAAGAGACAAGGTCAGCCGGAGACCAGACACACCAATTGTATACAATGTATAGACAAAGCTGTTAAAGGGAAACTCCACTTTCGTGGGAAAAATAATCTAGCATATACAATTGTGACACAAGACATATTGTAATTGAATGTAAAAAAAAACGACCTTTGCTTTTCAATCTGCAGCTCTGTCATTATCTGTAAAATGCAATCCAATTTGACAACCTGGAGGCGTTCTGTACACAGACGCTATACAGAACACCCTGTGAAATGTCATTTCCTGCTTGTGTGATTGGCTCACTGATTTTCCCAGAAATCTACACTAAGGTACAAGTCAGATTTTGGACATCCCCTGCAACAAAAGTGGCATTTTGGTGAGAAACTCCCAAAGGGAAATCACTTCCAAAGGGATGCAAACCCTGCCACTTTCTTCATTAGAGCCCTGCATTTGCAACAGCTGATTGATAATTATAAAATCACTCCCATACAAATTCATATTGCACATGGACACAGAGAAACAAACAGCTATTTCTTCAGAATAACAAAAGGTAAGAATCTGCAACAAAGTTTGTTAAAAGAGATGTATGGGTTTGTTTGTTTTTCAGGATTATACTTACCGAGGTGGATGCAGTATCGGTCCGATGCTGCATCTGTCCCCCGGCGCCTCTAACACTGAGAACCGAGCAATCAAACACAGCTGATCGCTCGGTTCTCAGGGCTCCCTGAGCAGAGAGTGGTGACCGTCACTCACCGCTCTCTGCTCTGCCCCTCCACGCTCACTAAATCATTAGGCTGTGAAGGGGCGGGACCAGCTGGCACAGGCTCACAGTGGCTCGCTGAGCGGCTGAGGTGGGTGCCGGTCCAGGCATGTTGGTGGATCCCCAACGCTCACTGGAGCACTGGGCTGTGGAGGGGGTGGGAGTGGCCGGCTCAGGCTCACAGCGGCTCGCTGAGAGGCTGAGCCGGGTGCCAGTCCTGGCATGTTGGTGGATCCCGACTTCAATGTTCACTGGAGCGCTGGGCTGTGGAGAGGATGGAGAGCGGCCAGCTCAGGCTCACAGCAGCTTGCTGAGAGGCAGAGCTGGGTGTTGATCCAGGCATGTTGGTGGATCCCAACTTCAATGATCACTGGAGCGCTGAGCTTTGGAGGGGGCAGGGAGTGGCCAGCTCAGGCTCACAGTGGCTCGCTGAGCTGGGTTTCGGTCCAGGCATGTTGGTGGATCCCAACTTCAACGCTCACAAGAACGCTGGGCTGTGCAGGGGGTGGTAGCAGTCGGCACAGGCTCAGAGTGGCTCGCTTAGCGGCTGAGCTGGGTGCCGGTCCAGGCATGTTGGTGGATCCTGACTTCAGCGCTCACTGAAGCGCTGGGCTGTGGAGGGGTTGGGTGTGGCTGGATCAGGCTCACAGCGGCTCGCTGAGAGGCTGAGCCGGGTGTTGGTCCAGGCATGTTGGTGAATCCCGACTTCAATGCTCACTGGAGCGCTGAGCTGTGGAGGGGGCAGGGAGAGGCCATCTCAGGCTCACAGTGGCTCGCTGAGCTGGGTTTCGGTCCAGGCATGTTGGTGGATCCCAACTTCAATGCTAACTAGAGCGCTGGGCTGTGGAGGGGGTGGGAGTGGCTGGCTCAGGCTGACTGAGGCTTGCTGAGAGGCTGGTGCTAATCCAGGCATGTTGGTGGATCCCGACTTCATTGTCGCAATCTTGAACCGGCTCTGTGACATCAGCAGACAGCGTGCTTCACCCTGCTGTCAGCTGAAAACAGGTCACAGGAGTGCAGAACGAACTGCACTCCTGTGACGCACAGGAGAAGTACAGCCAAATGAGCGTTGGCTGTACTTTTTTTAAATCCTGGCAGCTACTTTATGTAAATGGAGAGGAGAGAAACTTGGAAATATGTCAGAAAAACTTTTGGCAACAAAGGACAGTTTGGTGAAATCTTTCCATGTTTGTGCAAAGGAATGGAGCCAATGGGAAAGAAGGAATTAGAGCTGAGCCCCGTGCAGACATAACAGACACAAATGAATACAGCTGTGTAATTATTAATACATCATTAAAGCCTCTTGCAATTTGCTGTAAATATCAGGCCCTGCCCCCTGCTAGACTGGGGCTGTGTAAATCTCAAGTACCTTTAATAAAATAAAATAAATAATAATAATAAATATTTAACTGTATACTTGGAGTTCAGCTTTAAAGTGTTTTTGATTGTTTTTAGGGGTACAATGGGCTTTAAACAGCTCCTGGGGGGTTTTGATGCTCCTTTCATCTATCCTGGACCTGGTTTTGTGCTATAAAAGGCTCTTCATTAGCCTCATTATTTTAGGTCATGTTCACAATAGAAACACAGGACCATGGGAAAAAAATAAGTAAAATGAAAAAATGAAAGAGACGGCACACAAATAATAATCAAATACACACAAAATAGGGAAAAACAAATACAAAAGATTGCTGATGGAAATGAATGAAGCGACCCTACTGTAATTATGCAACAACAACAAAAAACCCACATGCTGTAAATAAAGAAAAAATTGATTGTTTAGTTTGAAATCAAATGTTGCCCGAGCAGCTCAATAAGTGATATAGAGAGTTTCCACAAAATGTTAAAATCATTCCGCTCATCCCTACTAAGTAAGATGCTATTAGCTGGTTATTATCAAGTTGCAAAAAGCAGTTACAGAATAATAATTATAATAACAGTAATACACAAAACAAAACAAAAAGGATGCGTATTAATACAAACAAGTCTGTTTTGCGCATAATGTCCCATATTCACATAATGTAACAAAAAAATATAACAAAATGAAAGAATAAAATACAGTCATTCCAGGCAGTCAAAGCATTTAGTGAACCACTGACACTTCGGCACCATTCACATTTGTATGACGCTTGGAGTGCAACCTTGGATGAGTGCAGCTTGGATATGACTTTGACTTTGACCAGTGATTGCACAGCTCAGGGCCGGCCCTAACATGGGTCCCAGTGGGTCCATTGGACCCAGGCAGCACTTTGAGAGGGGCAGCAAATTGAACCACGGGCACCTCTCCTTCTCTTCTATTTATCCAGCAAATTGACAACCAAGATTTTTTTTTTGTTGTGTTTTGTGTGTCATGATGACTACTGCCCCCTGGGCCGTTCCGCCTGCCCCTATACTACCCTAGCCCGCCCCTAAACTGCACGAGCCTGTCTATATACTACCATAGCCTGCCCATTTACTACCCTAGCCTGTCCATATACTACCCTAGCCTCTCTTTATACTACCCTACCGTGCCCATTTACTAACCTAGCCTGTCCATATACTACCCTAGCCTGTCTATATACTACAATAGCCTGTCCCTATCCTGTCTATGTACTACCCTAGTTAAATTTTATTTTAGTTTTAATTATCATAATATATAATAATGGATGTGGGGACCTTTTGGTGGGCGTAATTTTATTTTTTGGGGGGGCAGCATTTCATTTTCGGACCCAGGCAGCACAATGTTTGGGCTGGCCCTGCTTAGCCTGTCCATATACTACCCTAGCCTGTCCATATACTTCCCTAGCCTGTCCCAATACTACCCTAGCCCCTCTATATACTACCCTACCATGCCCATTTACTACACTAGTCTGTCCATATACTACCCTACCCTGTCTATATACTACACTGGCCTGCCCCTATCCTGCCTATAAACTACCCTAGTTAAATTTAGTTTTAATTATCATAATATATAATAATGGATGTGGGGGGGGCTTTTGGTGGGCGTAATTTTTTTTTTGGAGGGGGGGCAGCATTTCATTTTTGGACCCAGATGTTTTGGGCCGGCCCTGGCACAACTGTTGCACTGTATAACATTCAGGTACAACTTTCACACTTGCATGCAAATTTTGAGGGTTAACATTGAAGTCTATGGCTCTCAAGTTGCATGAAAGTTGGACCAAAATAGTGCATGAAATACTTCAACTTTAAGTCGCACATATATGAATGGTTATCATTAGAAAACATGAGGAACGGTTTGTCATGCGACTTTGATGTCCAAAGTTGCATGACAAGTCGCCCAAGTGTGAATAGAGCATTCCCAGTAAGAGCACCAGCTTTGCAGAAGTCAGAAAGTTTACACTGCACACCTTAAAGTTTCATTTACATTTTCACTTCCATTTCTGTATGTGGATGATGGCACTATAATTATTTTAATGGAAAAAAAAATCAAACTACTTTTTTCCTAATCGATATACAGCTGTCACATGACCCAGATCTTTACCAACCCCTGAAAAACAACCCCACACCATAATCCCCCCTCCACCAAATAATTTGGACCAGTGCACAAAGCAAGGTCCACAAAGACATGGATGAGCGAGTTTGGGGTGGAGGAACTTGACTGGCCTGCACAGAGTCCTGACCTCAACCCGATAGAACACCTTTGGGATGAATTAGAGCGGAGACTGCGAGCCAGGCCTTCTCGTCCAACATCAGTGGCTGACCTCACAAATGCGCTTCTGGAAGAATGGTCAAACATTCCCATAGACACTCCTAAACCTGGTGGGCAGCTTTCCCAGAAGAGTTGAAGCTGTTATGGCTGCAAAGGGTGGGCCAACTCAATATTGAACCCTACGGACTAAGATTGGGATGCCATTAAAGTGGTTGTCAACTCGTGACAACCACTTTAACCTACAGGTAAGCCTATGATAAGGCTTACCTGTAGGTGCCCTGCATATCTCCTAAACCTGTACGGTTCAGGAGATATGCAGTGTAGTAAATGTGCCAACGTCATGTCGGCACATGTGCAGTGAAGAAACGGCCTCCGTGCCGTTCCTCCACTGTGACCGTGCCGTGACTGGCGGCTCCCACGCGCATGCGCGGGAGTGATGTCACACGACTCCAGCCAGTCACAGCGCCAGAGTCGCGGCCCCGGAAGGAAGAGGGGCTGAAGATGGACGCAGCAAGCACAGGGGACAGCGCTGGACATCGCAGGCTTCGTTTGCAGGTAAGTGGCACATACTGAGCTACTATGCGGTGCATAGTAGGCCATTATGCTTCTACATTACAGGGGCATGTGGAGGAAGTAAACCCAATCTGGGTTTACTTCCTCTTTAACCCCTTCACACCTAAGGGTAAAACAAATCTAAAAACCTAAGCTCAATTTTGCAACTTTGACATGTGTTAGTAAAAGTATACAAATCATCACAACTACTTTGTGTATTCAGGTGGATTATACTGTTTTTTTCAGCACAAACTGGGCTTTCTTTTGGTGGTAAAAGGTAATGGATATCTCCTGAATTTTTGTTATTATCAAAGGAAAACTGGCCCAAAATATTTAAAAAAATCATTTTTCATATTTAGCTGTATATTTTTTGCTATTATCATAATTTAAAAGCAAAGAACAACCCAAAAAAATAATTTTCCTGCTCCTGACAATTGCAGTAATACCACATATGTGTACGTTAGTTGTTGTTTGTATTCGTAGTACAGCCCAGAAAGAATGGTGCGCATTTTGCTTTTTTTTTAATCCTGCCTAAAACACACCGACACTGACTCTAGATGACACTGATAACAATTATTTATTTATGTTTTTTTAATCCACACAAAATATGCTGACTGTGACCTTTGACCCTGACCTTGACCCTAACAATAAGCCTGGCAACCTTAATCTTGTTATTTTTTTCTTTTTTCATTTATTTTTTTTTTATTTGATTTTTTTTTTTTTTTTTACACACTTGGATTGTTTACAATTCCTCTCCTGCAAGAAGAGAAAGATACAATGTATAATTTTCTTCATTCAGAAGAGGAAGGAAACTCAGGGGCGGGCTCACAGTGACTGCTCACTGTGTTAGGCAATCAGAGGCTATCACAGCGATCAGGTGACCCAGAGCGGACAATGCTGAGTCCCGATCATCAGTACGAGACCCTAGGCTCTCGGTGAGAGCTCGATCTCTGTGCTGGGAGCACGCTGCGCACAAAGGGAAGTACGCGGAAGTTCATGTGCGTGTAAAGGCAGGCGACCCAATACTTTTGGTAATATAATATATATATATATATATATATATATATATACATACATACATACATATACAGTGCCTTGAAAAAGTATTCATACCTCTTGAAATGTTCCACATTTTATCACGTTACAACCAAAAATGTAAATGTATTTTATTGTGATTTTATCTGATAGACCAACACAAAGTGGCACATAATTGTGAAGTGAAAGGAAAATGATAAATGGTTTTCCACATTTTTTACAAATAAATATGTGAAAAGTGTGGGGTGCATTTGTATAGCGCCCCCCTGAGTCAATACTTTGTAGAACCGCCTTTCCCTGTAATTACAGCTGCAAGTCTTTTTGGGGAAGTCTCTACCAGCTTTGCACATCTAGAGAGGACATTTTTGCCCATTCTTCTTTGCAAAATAACTAAAGCTCTGTCAGATTGGATGGAGATCGTCTGTGAACAGTAATTTTCAAGTCTTGCCACAGATTCTCAATTGGATTTAGGTCTGGACTGTGACTGGGCCATTCTAACACATGAATATGCTTTGATCGAAACCAAGGGTCTCCAAGCGTTCTAAACAAAGGGCCAGTTTACTGTCCATCAGACTTTAGGGGGGCGGACTAGGGTCATAGGGTCAGTGGGAGTAAAAAATGCCTTATCTTTGGTGCCAGTGGGAGGACCAGTGCCCCATTGTTGGTGTCAATGGAAAGAATTCTGCCCTATCATTGGTGTCTGTAGGAGGAATGGTACTGTCACGTACCTGGTGGTGGAGTCTGTTGTGCAGGGAACAACCTCTCTTACTATCCTGACTCACGGACCCCTGGAAGTGGGGACAGGGAGCCCGGGAGTACAGGGTGGCACGAGGGCTTTAGCAGAGTGGCTGATGCTGATGCAGGAGTCTTGCAGCAGCTTGGTTGAAGGTTAGCGTTAGCCACTGGTGGTCTCCAGCGGAGGGGCCGGGAGCCCGTGCAGTAGATGGAGGGATGATAAGAGGCAGGCCGGGTCGTCAGGAGTCGGACGGTGCAGGACCAAGGGGGCAGGCGAAGAGTAGTCGGGGTCACAAGCCGGGTTGTCAGGAGGCGGGCAGCGAGGTACAGAGCAGCAGGCGGAGAGTAGTCGGGGTCACAAGCGGGGGTCGGTGCAGGCAGAAGATGATGAGAAGTAACAAGCCAGGTCACAGGAAACAGGAAGTCAGATCAAACAGGTCACACAGGAACACGGATACGCTGTAGACAGGACAGCACTTTCTAACAGGAAGCAGGAAGTTTAAATAGAGCTGCTCATTATGGAATTAGAGGAATCCACAAACAAATGCAATTAACCCTTAGCAGTCTTTTCTAACAGGTACCCTTTTGTTGGTGTCAGTGGGAGGAATAGTGGCCCATCATTAGTGTCAATGGAAGAAATTGTGCCCCACTGTTGGTGTCAGTGGGAGGAATTGTGCCCTTTTGATGGTGTCAGTGGGTGGAATAGTGCCCCATTGTTGGTGTCAGTGGGCGGAATAGTGTCCCATTGTTGGTGTCAGTGGGTGGAATGGTGCCCCAAGGGCTGGATAAAAGCTAGTAAAGGGCCACATCCGGCTGCAGTTTGGAGACCACTGATCTAAACCATTCCATTGTAGCTCTGGCTGTATGTTTAGCGTTGTTGTCCTCCTGGAAGGTGAACTTCCGCCCCAGTCTCAAATCTTTTGCAGACTCTAACAGGTTTTCTTCTAAGATTGCCCTGTATTTGGCTCCATCCATCTTCTCATCAACTCTGACCAACTTCCCTGTCCCTGCTGAAGAAAACCATCCCCACCACATGATGCTGCCACCACCATGTTTCACAGTGGGGATGGTGTGTTCAGGGTGATGTGCAGTGTTAGTTTTCCGCCACACACTGCATTTTGCTTTTAGGCCAAAAAGTTAAAGTGGTGTTCCACCCAAAAATGGATCTTCCGCTTTAAGCACTCCTCACCCCCTTACATGCCACATATGGCATGTAATTTTTTTTGGGGGGGAGTGTATGTCCGGTTTTCAGAGGGACTTCCTGACCCTCTTCCACCTTCCGCCTCTGGACCGCCTAGGCGACTCTTCCTCTACTCCTAGGCGGCCCCTCCCTCCTGGCAATCTTCGGGGACACGTTACAGGTCCCAGAAGATTGCCTGGCCACTAGGAATGCATGCCATGAAGCTGGGCCGGGTGCCCACACTAGGAATGGGGCGCCATCGGGAGGAGGGGGGAGCCATCACTGGACTGGGAGACAGGTAAGTTACTGTTTATTAAAAGTCAGCAGCTACACTTTTTGTAGCTGCTGACTTTTAATAAGCCCAAAAACGAGTGGAACTCCACTTTAAATTTTGGTCTCATCTGACCAGAGCACCTTCTTCCATGTTTGCTGTGTCCCCCACATGGCTTCTCACAAACTTCAAACAGGACTGCTTATGGATTTCTTTCAACAATGGCTTTCTTCTTGCCACTCTTCCATAAAGGGCAAATTTGTGGAGTGCATGACTAATAGTTGTCCTGTGGACAGATTCTCCCACCTGAGCTGTGGATCTCTGCAGTTCCTCCAGAGTTACCATGGGCCTCTTGGTTGCTTCTCTGATGAATGCTCTCCTTGCCCAGTTTGTCGGTTTAGGTGGACGGCCATGTCTTGGTAGGTTTGCAGTTGTACCATTCTCTTTCCATTTTTGGATGATGGATTGAACAGAGCTCCGTGAGATGTTCAAAGCTTGGGATATTTTTTTTTTTTTTTTATAACCTAACCCTGCTTTTCTCTAAGAAACCTCTGAGAGCTTCACAGAACATCTGCATTTATACTGAGATTAAATTACACACAGGTGACTCTATTTACTAATTAGGTGACTTCTGAAGGCAATTGGTTCCACTAGATTTTAGTTATGGGTATCAGAGTAAAGGGGGCTGAATACAAATGCACACCACACTTTTCAGATTTATTTGTTACAAATTTGGAAAACCGTTTCCCTTCCACTTCACAATTATGGTTACTTTTTTTCGGTCGATCACCTAAAATCCCAATAAAATACATTTACGTTTTTGGTTGTAACATGACAAAATGTGGAAAATGTCAAGGGGTATGAATACTTTTTCAAGGCACTGTGTATGTATATATATATATTTTTTTTTTCACAGTTTTAAATGCTTGAAAGGTTTTGTTTCTGTCCTAAATACATTTTCTCTCCAACTTTCACTTAGCATTTATATAAACCTTTAGGAATAATCCAATTTTTTCCTCCAAGATATTGTTGGCCTCCTGCCAGGTCACTACACCTTCCTCAACATATATCATATCTTCTTATTTCTTGTGGAATTTACTTCAATTCTGGTAAAGGATGGTTTCCATGGAGACAACATGTTCCTAGAGCCACTATCATAACACGCGTTTCCATGGAGATGTGTCCGGGATGGAAGAACCTTTGGTGTACCTGGTTATGGTGTCACATGTGTCATATACCATGTATTACTGACATATTATATGTTGAGGTTTGAAAATTGAAGACATTTCACAGATGAAGGTGTAAAATGGAGTTCGCCTCATTTACCAAAAGAAATAATCATTCATTACCCTGATGAATGATGAAATGGGAGAATGTGATGGCTTTTAGGGATGAGTTCCACCCAAAAGTGGCCTCCTCCCCGACTCCTGTTTGTGAAAATGAGCTTTTGGGGAGGAGGTGGGGAGCAGGTCCCCGATTTTGATCGGGTATCCGTCCCCATGGGCAACCGCAGGTATGGGCAAGTGCCCCCCCCTGGAATCAGGGATCACAAGGTGTCTGCCATAGACGTGTGCACGGGTTGTGCCCAGGCACGCGCGCCCTAATCACCCGAGCACATCGCGCAGAGTGTGAGCGGGTGCGGAATGCTCTCCACATACCAGCACCCAACACAGAAAGGAAGATCACACTGTGGGCGGCAGCCTGACCTGCCCCTGTGAGTTATAGACTATTCTTTTCTGTGGGGGAAAGAGAGCTTTGTGGGTGGATTGGGTATGCATACTGGCATAGCACACGCCTGGAATATGCACCCTGTACATAGCACAGTCCTGGAACTGCACCCTGTACATAGCACAGTCCTGGAACTGCACCCTGTACATAGCACAGTCCTGGAACTGCACCCTGTACATAGCACACGCCTGGAATATGCACCCTGTACATAGCACAGTCCTGGAACTGCACCCTGTACATAGCACAGTCCTGGAACTGCACCCTGTACATAACACACGCCTGGAATCTGCACCCTGTACATAGCACATGCCTGGAATAAAGTCTGCCATTTCCTCCTTAAAAATAAATACTTGCGAGTCGCGGCTAAGCCCCTCCCCTTCACGACATTGTCAAAAAGGGCAGGGCATGGATGACCTTAAAATGATGCCCCCCCCCCCCCGAAAAAAGTTCTGCAGGCGCCCTTGCTGCTCCCACTTCCATTCTGGACGCCTTAGGCGATCAGAAGGGGAAGTTCTCCTTCCCGAAGTCTTCTGGGACTTGACAGTTTCTAGAAGACTTCAGGACCAGTCACAGAGTGCAGCGTCTCTAGCGCATGTGCAATGGGCACCCGGCTGTGAAGCAGCAATTCTTATATTCTAATACTTTTCAATATATTTATAAATGATATAGGATCTGGGATTAAAAGTACCATTTCAGTGTTTGCAGATGACACCAAGCTATGCAGTGGAATAACTTCCTTGCAGGATGTCTCCAACTTACAAGTCGACCTCAATGCACTGTCTAACTGGGCAACTATGTGGCAAATGAGGTTTAATGTTGATAAATGTAAAGTTATGCACTTGGGGGCTAAGAATATGCATGCACCGTACATACTAGGGGGAGTACAACTGGGGGAATCCATAGTGGAGAAGGATCTGGGGGTTTTGGTAGATCATAAGCTTAATAATGGCATGCAATGCCAAGCTGCGCTTTCCAAAGCAAACAAAATCCTTTCTTGTATTAGGAGAGGTATGGACTCCAGAGACAGAGACATTATTTTGCCCCCCCTGTACAAATCATTAGTAAGACCTCACCTGGAATATGCAGTTCAGTTTTGGGCACCAGTTCTCAAAAAGGATATCGGGGAACTGGAGAAAGTGCAGAGAAGGGCAACCAAACTAATAAGAGGCATGGAGGTGCTCAGCTATGAGGAAAGATTAGAGGAACTGAATTTATTCTCTCTTGAGAAGAGGATATTAAGGGGGGATATGATCAACATGTACAAATACATAAGTGGTTCATAGAGTGAACTTGGTGTTGAGTTATTTACTTTAAGGCAGTGGTTCTCAACTCCGGTCCTCAGGACCCCCTAACAGGCCAGATTTTAAGTATTACCTTGGGGAGATGCAGACTAGAATACTGCAATCACTGAGCAGCAAATAAGATCACCTGTGATGTATTTCAGTTATCCTGCAAACCTGGCCTGTTAGTGGGTCCCGAGGACCGGAGTTGAGAACCACTGCTTTAAGGTCATCACAATGGACAAGGGGGCACTCTTTATGTCTAGAGGAAAAAAGATTTCATCTCCAAATACGGAAAGGTTTCTTCACAGTTAGAGCTGTGAAAATGTGGAATAGACTCCCCCCAGAGGTGGTTTTGGCCAGTTTGATTGATTGCTTTAAAAAAGGCCTGGATTCTTTCCTTAATGTAAATAATATAACTGGCTACTAACATTTATAGGTAAAGTTGATCCAGGGTGAATCCAATTGCCTCTCGGGGGATCAGGAAGGATTTTTTCCCCCCGCTATAGGAAATTGGATCATTCTTTGCTGGGGTTTTTTTTTTTGCCTTCCTCCGGATCAACTGTGGGTGAAGGATTGTATAAGGGATTGTATGGTTAGATATCATTTTTCTGGTGTTTTTTTTTTGGTTGAACTATATGGACTTGTATCTTTTTTCAACCTGACCAACTATGTAGGCTATCCTTAACCACTTCCCGCCAGGCGCATTGACAAATGACGTCCGCGCGGGTGGCTCATTATCCTGACTGGACGTCTATTGACGTCCTCAGGATAATCCGTGATCGCGCGCCCCTGGGTTGACCCACAGGCTGACCCACCGCATTACCGACCGAGGTAAAAGGCTTCGATCCGAAGCCTTTTACCATGTGATCAGCCGTGACCAATCACGGCTGATCACAGTGTAAATAGGAAGAGCCGTTGATCGGCTTTTCTTCTGCTCAGGTCTGTAGACGTGAGCAGCGGAGAGCCGATCGGCTGCTCTCCTGACAGGGGGGGGGGCTGCGCTGAACATTTATTATGCGCTGCCACCCTCAGGATCACCCCACTGGACCACCAGGGACCCCCCCCCCCGGACATCACACACAGAGGCAGCCCAGGACCACCAGGGAATAAAATCAGAGGCCGCCCAGGACCACCAGGGAGCCCCCACTAGACCACCAGGAAAGGGCATTATTGTGCACTGTAGGGATGGCACTGTGCCCAGTGCTTGTTGCATCTGTGCCCACCACTGCCACCTATAAGTGCCCACCTGTGACACCTATCAGTGCCCACCTGTGTCACCTATCAGTGCCCACCTGTGCCACCTAAAAGTGGCAAAAGGGCCCAGTGCCACTTATCAGTGCCGCCTATAAGTGTCCATCAGTGCCGCATATCAGTGCCACGTATCAGTGCCCGTCAGTGTTGCTTGTCAGTGCCGCCCATCAGTGCTGTATATGTGCCCCATCAGTGCAACCTTATCAGTGCCACCTCATCAGTGCCAATCTGTACTGTCTCATCAGTGCCCGTCAGTGTAGCCTCATCAGTGCCCATCAGTGTAGCCACATCAGTGCCCCTCAATGATGGAGAAAATGTACTTTATACAAATTTTTGTGACAGAAACAAAGAAAAATGTTTTGTTTTTTTTTCAAAATTTTCGGTCTTTTTTTGTTTATAGCGGTGATCAAAAATGACGCAGAGGCGATCAAATACCACCAAAAGAAAGCCCTATTTGTGGGAACAAAATGATAAAAATGTTGTTTGGGTACAGCGTCGCACGACCGTGCAATTCTCATTTGAATCGCAACAGCACTGAAAGCTGAAAATTGGTCTGGGCAGAAAGTGTTCTAAGTGCCCGGTATTGAAGTGGTTAAAGAGGAACTGCAGTCTGCTCACATAATTTGTAATAAAACATCTTTGCCATTCTGAAGCTTCCCTCCAACCACTTTGCAAATTATTTTATATATATTGTGATTCTGTACTTTCCAAATATGCTGCAAAAATCTCCCTCCACTAGGTCTGGCTGCATCCATTTTAACTGTGTGCAGCTGAAGCTGCTGCCTGTTCACTTCCTGGATTTACACAGAGGCACACCTCCAGCTCTGCAGAGCTCATTGACCTTCTTATGACTCATACCCCCCTCCCTTCCTGGCAGACTCTCACGAGAGTGAGAGAGAGAGTTGTGCATGATGTCAAATGCCTAGGCTTTTTACTAGAGAATAAACAGGAAGTGGGATGTATAAGGTATTTAGTGGCAAAAAAAAAGTATTTTACTACCCAAAGTTAAAACAACAAGGCCAGAGGATTTAATAGATGGAAAGATGAAAAAATTACTGAAGTTCTGCTTTAAATGCTAAGCTGAAAAAAGGTCTCTTTTTACTATAGCTGCGCATCTTCACTGGTCTCACGATTAAATTCAGTTATGATTATCATGCCAACGATTGGATTCCACAATGCATCATGATTACTGCCCATGGTTTTCATCAAAAACCCAACAAACGCAGCCCCACTGTGCACATCAAATGAGGCTGTGCCTATCAATGCAGCCTCACCAGTGTCCATCAAATGCAGCCTCACCAAGGCCCATCAAATGCAGCCTCACTGTGCCCATCAATCAGCCTCACCATGCCCATCAATGCAGACTCACTGTGCCCATCAATGCAGCCGTACTGTGCCCATCAATGCAGACTCACCAAGGCCCATCAAATGCAGCCTCACCAAGACCCATCAAATGCAGTCTCACTGTGCCCATCAATCAGCGTCACCGTGCCTATTAATGTAGACTCACTGTGCCCATCAATGCAGCCTCATTCATTGTGCTCATCAATGCAGCCTTACTGTGCCCATCAATGCAGACTCACTGTGCCCACCATCAATGCAGACTTACTGTGCCCATCATCAATGCAGACTCACTGTGCCCATCATCAATGCAGACTCACTGTGCCCATCATCAAGGCAGACTCAATGTGCCCTCACTGTGCCAATCAATGCAGAGTCACTGTGGCCATCAATCAGCCTCACTCTGCCCATCAATCAGCTTCATTGTGCCCATCAATCAGCCTGTTTTGTGCAGGGAGGGGGGTTTGAGTGGGGGGGGACGTGATAGGAGGGTGTTGTGCTAAGAATGCAGGTTGGGGGGGTTGTGCTAGGAGGGGGGGTTGTGCTGAGAGGGGGATTTGGATTGGGGGTTAAGAGGGTTGTGCCGGGGGGAGGGAATTTGTGCTGGGAGGGCAAATTGGGTGAGGGGGTTGTGCTAGGAGGGGGGGTTTGGTTGAGTTGTGCTAGGAGGGGAACGTGCAAAAAAGCGCATGCGCTCAGATGCACCTCATGGTGGGAATGAGCCCTAAGACTGGTGTGCCCCAAGATTGTTTGTGATTCTAAAGGACGCCTTGGCTAAAAGAAGGTTGAAAAACACTAGTATAGGTACTGGCACCGGTGTATTTTGGCTGCACTGTAAGATGGTTGCGCCACCTTCTAAGCGCTTTGAGTGGACAAAACTAATTTATATTGCTCAGCAGGGGTGGGCCTTAGGGCACAGATGCTACATATCGGCAGCACAGAGCTTTAGTGATTAGCACTTCTTTGCAGCATTGGGATCCTTGGTTCAAATCCTGGGCAGGGTTTCCTCCCACAAAGACATGCTGGTAGGTTATTTGGCTCAATTTAGTGTGCCCAAGATGGCAGCCTCACCTCTGAAGCACTTTGAATGGACAAAACGAATTTATCCTGCTCAGCGGGGGTGGGCCTTAGAGAACAGATGCTACATATGGGCAGCACAGAGACTTAAAGTGATGCTTTACTCTAGGAACTAAAACTTAAAAAGTCAGCAGATACAAATACTGTAGCTGTTTACTTTAAAAGCAATAAAGGACACTTACCTATTCAAAGATCCGGTGCCATCCTCACCCAAGCCAGTTCTTCACTGATCTTCGGTCCCCAGCGCCGGCATGTTAACTGTGGGCAGCCGGCTGTGACTCTTTACTGTGCATGCGAGAGCCGTGCTGAGCTTTGTGGATGGTCGCAGGTTCCAGAAAGCTGCAGGGAGGGGGCAAGAGAATTTCTGGT
>BLSH010502084.1:105518-132465 GCA_018402905.1 Glandirana rugosa
CCCCCCCCCCCCCCCCCACACACACACAATCATTCGCTGGGAAGATCAGTATATTGCTCTTTCTCTGCCTCCTGCAGACACGTTTGTGAATGGGTTTAAGTCTAGGTTCAACACACCTATGCATTTTTTACGGCATTTTGCAGTTTGCAGAAATGCACTACAGTCCATTTAACATGGTTTCCTATGGATTAGTTCACATCTGTGCGTTTTGCAGCAATGCATTTTTTGGAAAGGGTCGGGGACTTTTTTTCTCACTGCAGTATGCGTTTTGCATGCAATAGACTACAATGAAGCTGCACCAGAAATGTAAATGTTGTTTTTTTTATGCATTTTGCAGCAATTTGTGTTTTTAAATCTGCCCAGCAACAAATCCCCCCCCCCCAAAAAAAAATAGTAATAAAAAAACGCAAATCGCTGCAAAATCGCAGTGAAAATGTGGTAAAAAATGGAAAAAAAGCAGGAAGCGCAGCCACATAGGTGTGAACCTAGTGTTAAGGCTTTAAAGCATTTGTACTGGCACCATAAATGATTTGGGTATTGTTTGTAATATGATTGGCCAGGAGGAGAATCAGTGTGACAATAGTGAATATTAATTTGCTATTGTCACACAACAGGATGGGATCGGGGTGCAGTGCTCTGCGTCCTGAGATCACCCTTTTTTGAAGCCTATTAGAGCCTCAGGCTCTAATCATGTGCTTAAAAAAAAAAAAACCCATTGGAATCCATACGTCCAGCACCCTGCATGTAGATTAGGGGGGCGGATGCATGGATGGGGGGGGCGCCCCAGCGCCCCTAATGGACGGACCGCCACTGCGAATGGAAATGCAAATGGAAATAGGAAATATAGAGAGGGAGAATCTCGGGGACACAGACAGCAATAAAAACGGTTGTTTTTTATGCACTGGGGAATCCTGTGCTAACAGCGCTTGCTAGGTTGGTAATTAGACGTGGATCCTCTTAAACATATGTATTGTATAAATAATACTACATAAGTGATATTGTGCAATAAATTAAACCAAAAATGCAATATGCCCCTATAAAGTGCAATTGCTCTATTGCAATGGGGCCCATAAACTTGTGGATGCCCAATAACTTAAATTCATGCAAACATTGTCCACTATATATAACGCATAAGTTGCACTTTGCAATGAATCAAATGCTTTACATAACAAACAATTCCCAATCAAATAAATGCTTATTCGTGCAATAATATTCGTGCTTCCAAGACTACTAAGCAGTCCAGTTCATGATAACTTAATAACATGACAGTCTCAAATCCAATAAAGTGACTGTGCATACACAATCTTCTTAAAAAGTGCTTGTGCTTCCAACGTGCCGACACCACTGTGCATAAACAACGGGCACAGGTCCCTACTTACCAGACCTCATTGACCCTCTTGTCTTATGACAAAGATTGGTCCAATCACGCTTGTGGTCTGCATCACGACCCTGGGTCCTTGATGTTCAGGCTTTGTTCCAATTAGATGCTATGGATCCTTCCTCAGTGTGTTATGGAATATTCATGGAGAAAGAAGGGACAAACCTCTCATTGCGTCGTATATTAAGAATCTCCGGCTTTATTTGCCAAATAAAAATAGTACAGCGTTGTTTTCTCAATAGCCCGGAGCTCCAATGGAAGCCGGAAATCTTCAGAGTTGGAAGACATTGCGGCAGTGACGAAACGCGTCAGCTGGAACGCAAGGTGCGCTAGGTAACGCCCCCTAGAGACGCTCATTTGGATCGCATGCTGACACGCTCGTTCGGAGAGCTGCGGCTTCCATTGGAGCTCCGGGCTATTGAGAAAACAACGCTGTACTGTTTTTATATGGCAAATAAAAAACAATCATTTTCCCTTTGTAAGGTTAAAACAGCTGCTGCTTCCAGGTTGAATTAACTGTGGCGCGAGAGTTTTTCTAGAGCAATAAAAACGGAAAAGCGTTTCAATCCTTCTCCACTCCATCCAAAACAAAAGAAAATGTTTTGTGGTGCAGCACCAATTTGAAAAAGAAGTTTCTGCACTATGTTTGCTGATTTCAGGTGCGACTGACATATAGACATCTCTGCATGAAATCGCATGGATGTCAGCCAAGTCGCACTGACATGTGGCTTTGAAATTGTGCGATATCAAGTGAAGTCGCATCAGGGCTGGTCCAAGACACAAGTCACAACTGCCTGGGTCGAAGAATGAAATGCCCCCCCTCAAAAAAAATCACGCCCACCAAAAGGCCCCCACATCCATTATTTTATCTCATGATAATTAAAACAAAAATAAAATGTATCAGGAAGTCAGATTTACATGCAACAGCATTTTGTCTATATGCAAAATTATATGACATAAAATTATGTTCAATTCCAATGGGTGGGCTAGGGCAGTATAGGAGCAGGCTAGGGTAGTATATGGACAGGCTAGAGTAGTATATTGACAGGCTAGGGTAGTATATGGACAGGCTAGGGTAGTATATAGACAGGCTAGGGTAGTACATGGACAGGCTAGGGTAGTATATGGACAGGCTGGGGTAGTATATGAAGAGGCTAGAGTAGTATATGGACAGGCTAGGGTAGTATATGGACAAGCTAGGGTAGCATATGGACAGGCTGGGGTAGTATATGAACAGGCTAGAGTAGTATATGGACAGGCTAGGGTAGTATATGGACAGGTTAGGGTAGTATATGGACAGGCTGGGGTATGTTATTGGACAGGCAGGGGTAGTATATGGACGGGCTAGGGTAGCATATGGACAGGCTATGGTAGTATATAGACAGGCTAGGATAGTATATAGACAGGCTATGGTAGTATATAGACAGGCTAGTGTAGTATATAGACAGGCTAGGGTAGTATATGGACAGGCTAGGGTAGTATATAGACAGGCTAGGGTAGTATATAGACAGGCTAGGGTAGTATAGGGGCAGGTGGAGCAGCCAGGGGGGCAGTTGTTATCATGACACAAAACTGATGGAAAAAAAATATTGGTTTTCAATTTGCTGGGTAAAGGAGAGACGGCCGTGGTTCAGATTGCTGCCCCTCTTAAAGTGCTGCCTGGGTCCAATGGACCGACTGGGACCCATGGTAGGGCCGGCCCTGAGTCGTATGATATGGTGTGACCGGGGGCTAAGGGTGCATTTGACTTGATTGGCTCTAAAGAGTTACAGAAGCGCTTTCCAACTATCCTGGAAGAGGTTTGGGTTTTTTAGCTGGCATCCAGCATACAGCAATGCGCTGCACATCAAAGGTACATAAAGATGAAATATTTTGCTTTGTTTCTCCTTTCCGCACATAGAGCAGTGCACTTATCTGTGGAACTGTGAGAGAAGAAAAATTGGAAGAGGAGAAGCAAATCATTCAGCTGGTTTAGGGAGCACATTGCCAGTCATTGTTCCCTGACAATGGACACGGCTCTTCAGAAAGAACTCAACAACATCTGGATCTCTTGTGTCTTGCTTCTGACATGAGTTTGTGAAGCATTGTTTGACAGATCTGGAGCACTTCTCTCCTATGGAACATTGGACACCTGTGTTTGTTGGTGCTGTTTTTCAAGCAATATGAATGCATTTTTTAGGGAAGGTGTAAGGCTTTTTGATTAATTTCCTTTTTTTTTTTTTTTGTTATGCATGGGACTACTAAATGCATTATTTTACATTTTCATAGTTTTGTAAAGTATATATGAAAAATTGCAAATCAATATGCCATATTTACATTTTCAGCCAGCAGGTGGGTCTATGCCATTTACAAAGCCAACGTTCAAAGTTACACCTGCCAGTACATGACAGAGAAGTGTCTTCTGCCTCTTTCCCCATGCCTTCATGTTCATACTGGCCTATGGAGTTTTAATTAAGCAGAGAGAGTCTGAAGGAAAAACAGCTTTTTTTTTCAAATGTGTATATTTTTTGTAAAGTATATATGAAATATTACATACCAATATTCCATATTTACATTTCCAGCTAGCAGGTTGGGGTATGCCATTTACAGAGCCCAAGTTCAAAGTTACACTCACTACTAAATGATTAGAGAAGTGACTCCTTGCCCCTTCTCCGGGCCTTCTTGTTCAGATTGGCATAAGGAGTTCTCTCCTTAGCAGGGCCGTCTTTAAGGCAGGGCAAAAGGGGAAGCTGCCCTAGGCCCCATTATTGTTGTGGAGCCCAAAGCAGCTGCCTCATACTTGCCAACTATCCCAGTTTAAATTCCCTTGTCTCATGAAGTTTTAGTCCCATGCTATGTCCCAATATCTCAGTGTGAAGTTCTGTTACCAATGCTGCCCAGCTCTGCCCTATTGTCATGCACAGATGACTCACCTGCAGACCCTGTGTTTACATGTAAATAAAGTGCATTGGTATGTAAATAGTGGCAGCATTAATATGTAAATAGCCGCAGACTGGCTGCATTGATATGTAAATAGAGGTGGCATTCATATGTATATTATGCTCCCCTGAGGTCATATCCACCATCATCTCTGCTGAATGCTGCCCACTGGGGAGGTAAAGGTGCATGCCTGAAAGTCCTGCCTACAACTGTGGTCATTGACCCAAACATCAGCCTTTTCTGCAAAGGTAAGAAAATTGGATCCCTAGGAGTTTTATGTCTATTAATGGGTCCCCTCACTTCCCCAGTCCATGTTGTGCAGGCAGTGAGGAGATGATGTGCTATAACCTTTAGTAACCAATTAGTGAGCAGTAAAGTGTGCACTAACCTCTTGCAACCAATCATTGAGCGGTAAGGATATGCAGTAACCTCTAGCAACCAATCGGTGAGCAGTAATGTGCAGTCACCTCTAGAAACCAATTAGTAAGTGGTATTGGTGTACAGTAATCTCTAGCAACCAATCAACAAGCAGAAGTCATGTGCTGTAACCACTATCAAATAATCAGTGAGCCTTAATATGTGCTGTAACCTCTAGCAGCCAATCACTGAATGGCAATGATACACTGTAACCTCTGGCAACTAATTGGAATTGCTGCCTGATCTGATTCATTAAATAGATTTTGAGTCTAGCTGCTATTTATTGTATGTCTCAGAGCAGGTGGAGAGCATAATTATATGGAGGGGGCCCCAAGAAAATGTTTGCCCAGGGTCCAATATTAAAGACGGCCCTGCTCCTAAGAAAACCTTAACGTGATACATGTGTCATGGGTGTGCAATATATTGTATGTTTACAGTGCTTTGAAAAAGTATTCATACCCCTGTCATGTTACAACCAAACACGTAAATGTATTTTATTGGGAGTATATGTGATAGACCAACACAAAGTGGCACATAATTGTAAAGTGGAAGTAAAATGATAAATGGTTTTCCAATTTTTTTACTCAATGCCAAAACTTTTTTTTGAAACTGTGGTCAAAATTGGTTAAAACCCCTGTAAGGTTTTTTTCCCCATTGGTGTGACTTCCATGTATTACCTGTCCTGGTGACATAACAGGAAGATCTTCAAAGTGAAAGGTGAAATCCTACCTCTTACTGGAGACCATAACATTTAGGGGCATATACTGTGTATAACAGAGAGCAGATAACACTCCATTATACTCCATTTGGTTGTGGCCCATTCATAAATTGCAGGCTGCAGTGTGGGGCCAGTCGAGGCTCACAACATTCTTCATACTTATCACAGCAGAGAGAGCTCCATGATTAGAGGAGAGCCAGTCATGCAACATTAACAATATTACCCTTTGCTTGCTTTTATCTGGCCTATGGGGCATTATTCCATCCACTGACACCAACCATTGGGTGTCTGTTCTCCCATTGACACCAACAATTGGGAAAATGTCCTCCCACTGACAGCAATGAATGGGCAAAATCCACCTAATCACAGTAAAGATGGGGCACTATTCCTACCACTGACGCCAACCAACTATTCCTAACACTGACACCAACCAACTATTCCTACTGGTGACACCAACCAACTATTCCTACCACTGACACCAACCAACTATTCCTACCACTGACACCAAACAACTAATCCTACCACTGACATCAGGATTCTTTCTATTCCCACTGGCCTCAGTCCCCCCCACCTCCCCACAGTCTGAAGGACAGTGTACTGGCCCTTTGTTTAGAAAGTTTGGAGACCCCTGCTCTACCCCAAGGGAGGGTAACCTGTGGCTCTTCAGCTGTTGCAGAACTACATGTCCCATCTTGCCTCTGGGAGTCATGGTTGTAACTGTAATGCAACTTGCAATGCCTCATTGGACATGTAGAGTCATGCTTGTAGCTCCCACTCTTAGGCTCCATGCACACTGTATCTGATAAACGAACGATGTTGGTCGTTTTGGCGTTTTTTTTAACAGCCCAAAAATGCCACTTTATGTTATCCTATGTGTCCATGCACACATGGACGTTAATTGTCCTTTATCAGCAGTGGCGTTTTTGGGCTGTTATCTGAATGTCCTGAATTGGCGTTCAAAAGTCGTTCTTTTGACCACAAAAAACGCCAGACGCCGATAAACGCCTCTAAACGCTGATAAACGCTGGTAAACGGCTGTTTATCAGCGTCCGGCATTTTTTGCAGTCAATGGAAGCTAATGAAGAAAAAAAAAAACGCCCCTAAACACTGACGCCGATAAACGCCAGTAAACGCTGCTTATAAAACGCCTCAAAAGAACGTTTTGTAAGCAGCGTCTCCTGCCCAACGCCGAGAGAGCCCTGATAGCGTCCAGTGTGCATGGAGCCTTACAATGCCTCATGGGACATATAAGGGTTGATTTACTAAAGGAAAATAGACAGCTGCACTCAGTTGCTCCAGAGCTTAGTAAATGAGGTAAAGCTTCACTTTGCCAAGAACACCCAATCACGTGCAAGGAAAATTTTTTAAAAAATGCATTTTTGCATGAATTTTGCATTTTACCTGATTGGATGATAGAAGTCAGCAGAGCTTCTGTTCATTTACTAAGCTCTGTAGCAACTGCTCTTGCAGAGTGCACAGTCTATTTGCCTTTAGTAAATCAACCCCATAGTTTTACAATAACAGGATGGCCGCAGGTTGCCCACCCCTAACCTCCCCTCATTCATTAGCATTGCATTTTTCAGGCTGAAGCCATTGGAATGCCAAGCACATTTCTAAAGCGCACAACAGCCATACTGCTGCTTCATAAACGAGTCTTTTGGTCTTTCCCACAACTTTCCCAGCAACAGTGGTCACCAGGACAAATAGAGGGGGCAAATCTCCCCCTTGGAAACATAGGCAGCAATAAAAACCTGACAGAGCTTTTAACCCTTCCATACGCTTTTCAAAAGTAATAAGAGAAATGTTGTCTTCAGATACAATTTAACAAAAAGGTTCCCCAAAACCATTATAGATTCCTTTTAAAGGCATCCAAAATGGACCTCTAAAGAACACCACACCATTTTTTGTCAGTTGATTTGCTTTTGAGGTCCAAGTATGCCAGCATACAAACTGTTGAATATTACATTTGTTGCTAAAAATTCTTCAGTTAGCATTCGCTTTTCCATACTGGCAGGTTCAGCGAGTTGCTCTTTGACATAACTTGTTTCATGTTTTGCGTTCTAAGCCCAACGGCGCCCTTCATGCACCCTATACTCTAAGAGTAACTCTTTGTCCTGTCAAATGAGGTGATGTCCTTGAAAAGCAGATGTCCTTGTCGGCAATAATAAAAATATGAACGATGAAAGAAAGTGAAAAGCGCTTCCATGGCTGTGTGCATAACAAGCGTTTCCTTGGATATCACTTCTCCCTGGAGAGTTACAAGCAGCGGTAACATTGCAGATTGACGCATGCTGATATGCTATTGGCTGGATCTGATCAGGACAATATTGAAATTGACAAGATCTTAGAGGCATCTGCTGATAGATTTTATTCCATCTATGCTTGACTTGTATGTGTATATCAGCCCAAGAACAAAAATGTAATATACCAACGCTTACCAGTCTATAGATGTGGTGGCTGCATTCGTGTTTTTTTTTTTCTATTATTCTCATCTAGTGATCCTATCAGTAAGCCAGGGGCACATTGTTTGCTGCGTTCAAACATGGCTACATGCAACAATTTGCGCTCTGGCTGCATACAGAATAGCTGATTAGCTGCAGGCAGTTTGCATGTGGCCAGAACGCCGCAGAAATGCCGTCCGCGTTCAGGGTTGGTCAGAGGCCTATTGTCAGGGCTGGGCTCTACTTAACAAGCAGTGCTTTTCTTTCAGTGCTCAAAGCTGCTCAACTGTCAGTTAATTACCAGCCACTCGTCACCTGGTTACCATTAACTTAAATGAAAAGGAATGAAAAAAAAAAAAAAACACACTCAGGGCTCTTTCACACATGTGGACCATTCAGGTCCACCTGTCAGTTTTTCAGGCGGACCTGAACGGATGCTCCATTAACCTTTATGGAGCGACGGACATCAGCGGTGGCATGTCCGCTGACATCCGATCCGCTCTGCTAAACCCTATTTTCCATCCATCTGGTGGATCGGATGAAAACGGACAGACGGATCCGTTTTCATCCGATTCCTATAGAGGAGAGTGGGGGCTCTGAGAGGTCCGTCTTTGCACAGTGAGCAGAGACGAACCTGTCATCCGCCAGCTCAGCAGGGATCCACAGATGGTTTTTATTCAAGGTGTTATGTCTTTTTTAGAATAAACCACTTGCTATTAACCTTGAGATCTACACCTTGTTCATGATTCTATATCTGTCTCAAGCGCTTATGTGCAACAGTTGGCGCTGAGCAAGCGGAGCCTGTCAAAATGGACGGGCATGTGTGAAAGAGCCCTAACACATAACATAATGAACAAATAGTGCCAGCAGCAACTCTCCTGTGAGATATAAGCACAGTCCCAACATCATATAACTTTTCAGAGTTAAAAATTACAAAAAATGTACTAATTACAAAAAAATAAATGTCCACGAGTGAAGTATTAATTACTCTTGGTGAGTATCACCACCACCTTGAAATGTGATTGCACCAACACCACCACCACCAAAGACTGAAAGGTTCGCTTACCAGCTCACATGGACCTTTCACTACAAGAGGTCAATAGCACTTGTGGCTTTATACCCAGCCAGGGCCTTCTATGACTTCAGAGGGTCTTCCAGCATTGACATACCAATACCAATTTTCCTGACACGGTTGTCATAGGAGTACCGGCTGTAATCGAGGCATCACACCAAATGGCTCATTGTGCTAAACAATCTTGACATCCTACTGAACTTCTGTCACAAATTTCTCTATGATCATCCATGTGTGTCAACTAGAGCCCGGGAGGCTGGCAAAAGTCCGGTCTACCTGATTTCTAAACCCAAATGCTGGAATCGCCTGCTACCTAAGCCCGCAGCAGCAGCAGACCCCCGGCAGTTGAGTGTGTAGGGTGCGTTGGGTGAAGTTGTTATTGCTTTATCCTTTTAAATGCACATGAGCTACAGTTGACAAACATTGATGATCATAGAAAAGTTTGTGACAGTCAGATGTCCTGTAGGATGTCAACATTGTTTGGCACGATGAGCCATTTGGTGAGAAGCCTTGATTACAGCCAGGTACTCCTATGACAACCATGCCAGGAAAATTGGTATGTCAATGCTGGAAGACCCTCTAAAATCATAGAAGGCCCTGGCTGGGTATAAAGCCACAAGCGCTACTGACGTCTTGTAGTGAGAGGTCCATGTGAGCTGGTAAGCGAACATCTCAGTCTTTGGTGGTGGTGTTGATGCACAGAATCACATTTCAAGGTGGCAGGTGGTGGTGATACTCACCAAGAGTAATTGATACATCACTTTTTTAAGTAGCGCAACTCTGAAAAGTTATATACCATTAACTTGCCTCTTTAGTCCAGCCTACAGCCAGCCCCTTTTTGCCATTCAAGCAGCTTAGCTCATATCCTCCTTGCACTTGCGTGGTCTATGATCTCTAAATGCATTCCTTCCTGTGCTCAGTGTATGACTTGGCCTGGCTGACTTCCCTCCCAATTCCTGTTCCTGATTTTTTCTCCTGCCTACGCTGACTTCTGGTTTTCTGACTCTGGCTCATCTGATTACCCGCTCTGGCATACAGACCTGGCTTCTGTTTTTTTACTGCGTTCCTGAACTGTGTTATTTTTCCCGTTTCATTAAAGGTGGGATTTTAACTTCACTTTCTGTCTCAATCTGGTTTATAGTTCCTGACACCTATTTCCTGTCCTAGGGTGACAACACTCATTAACTGTACTGTATCTATGAAGTAGTGTTGTCACCCTAAGCCGCTTGCTCCTAATTTAGGCTACAGAACACCTCTCCCTCCTACATAACATAGGGCTTAGGTATTCTATAGCTTAGTGATATCCTGGGCAGGCTTGATAAGATCCTTAAGGCTAGGTTCACACTAATGCGTGTCGGGAACACGCGCAAAATAGTGTGCTTTCCCAACATGCATTAAAAAACATGTTGCCATTTAGTGGACACGGACACACAATAGTAATATTAATTCTTAATGGCACCCCACTCACCTGCAAATGTGTACCAAACAGGCCTAAATGGAGCAAATAAGAGGTCAATTTACCTAAAAAATTGGCTGAGACATCCCCTGTCCTTTTAGATGTTCTTACCATAGGTCCTACCTCTGTTTCCATCTAACTTGAAGATTTTTGTGTTATTTTCCAACCTTGTATGTTTTCCTTTCTATGCTATTATCCAGAAAACTCAACAGTAACTAGTTGAAAGACAACCTGTCAGGCTAATGTGTCTGCAACCACCTTTATTGTTAAATCAATTTACGTATGCCTTGGGATTACTGTAACTACTGTAAGCCTGGACTTCTCTAGCTTTATAAATGTGACGGACCGCTTGGCACCCACCTTGGGTGCTTCTGTCAGTATACAGCTTTCTCCAGTCTGGAACCAGAAACCAGGTATTATAGCAGAATATTGCACCCATGAACTAGACGACACTAGCTTAGGTGCAAACTGGAACTGACTTTATTGTAAACTCACACCGAATATATATACGTCACAAAATGAAATAAGCTTGACCACGTTATGCAAACAGTAAGATAATTAACATAGCTAAGGAACAGCCAACAGCAACATAAACAGTAATCCAATTAAATAGTAAGCTAACTATACAATCCTAGGTGACTCATTGCCCACCGAGATAGTTGGACACCAGTTCCCCTGTAAGAAGACCTGCGGTTGTCCAAATCTCTAAAGGATTAGCAGACAGACACCAACAATAGGTGACTCAATTAACAATGGGAATTTACACCTAGGAGGCACACAATGGGAAAACGATACCATGGGAGAAAGACAAGTTAGTAAACAGATTATAGCAGGAGACCCCAGCATTAGGTTGTTTTGAGCTGATTACATTAACATCTGCTTTGAGTTTCACAGTCTAGGAGGGGGTGAAGCAGTCATTGCTGATTTGGGCACAAAGGCCCCAAATCTGTATCTAGGTCCTAGGTACTGTGTGTTTCGCAGAGACATGGACCCAAATCAGAAGCAAGACCACTCCAAGGGTCACCAAAGCACAGCCCCCCAAGAATATAGCCCCCTCAAAAGCCAGGGCCCATAGTCAGTATGCAATAGGCTACCCTGCAGTCCCCTCCAAAAGCCCCTGTCCTGTTTTTTTATATCAGAATAGACAAGGCCCAATCTCCTTCTTAGTGATCCATCATACAGTGGGGTCGCTGTGACTGGATACTGGAATGGGAGAAGGGAGGGCACCATAGCTGCTCATTTCAATGTACTAATAAACTGGCTTTACACCTTTGCATTACAGTAAGAGGCGTTGCTGTGTGCTGTGATCCAATTTATTTTTTATGGTACCCCAGCTCACTAAAGCAACATTACCACATTGCAGAAAACCACAGCGCTCATTAATGTACTACTGTGCATGCTGGATCAGCAAAATGGTGCAGGTGTGATTTGAGATCCCCTGGCAGCCCATTCAAATACATGGACTATATTACTGCCACATTATTAACATAGAGCATTAAGATTACCCATCTTTCATGACCAGGCCATTTTTTGTGATACGGCACTGCGTTAGTTTAACTGACAATTGCGCAGTCATGTTGTACCCAAATAAAATGTATGTCCTTTTTTTCCCACAAATAAAGCTTTCTTTTGGTGGTATTTGATCACCTCTGCGGTTTTTATTTATAAACAAAAAAAAGACAGACAATTTTGAAAAATATATATAGATTTTTACTTTCTGCTATAAAACATCCAATAAAAACATTGAAAAAAAATCGAATTTCTTCATCAATTTAGGCCAATATGTATTCTGCTACATATTTTTGGTAAAAAAAAAAATCCCAATAAGCGTATATTGATTGGTTTGCGCAAAAGTTATAGCGTCTACAAACTATGGAATATTTTTTAAATTTTTTTTTTACTAGGACTGCGATATTGTAGCAGAGATTATGACACAAACTGACACTTTTTGGGGACCAGTGACTAATACAGTGATCAGTGCTAAAAAAAATGAACTGTCACTGTACTAATGACACTGGCAGGGAAGAGGTTAACATCAGGGGAGATCAAAGGGTTAAGTGTGTGCCTAGCCTGTGTTTTGCTACACTGTGTGAGGTGCTTTTACTAGAGGAAGAAATGGAATTTATTCTCTGCTTTGCAGGGACACACACTCCTTCCCTTCCCTCCTGTCAGAACGGCGATCTGCCTTGTTTACATAGGCAGATCGCAGTTCTGTCGCTCTGCCTGACGATCGGTGGGTGCTGGAGGTCATCAGGTACCATGAACCCACTGATTGGCTTCCGCTGTGTGTAATCACAGCAGAAGGGAGCCCCTGCCTGCGTGCATGCACGCCCCCCTACCCGGAAGTGTGGGATCAGGGTGGTTGATGATTGGAATAGACTACCAACAGAGGTTGTGAGACAGTCAACAGTAAATGGCTTCAAACATGCTTGGGATAAACATAAATCTATAGTCAGACAACAAGGTTGGAGCGGGGGGCCCGGCTGCATTTGTAACCCCTGCAACCTCTGTAGTTACACCCCTGCTAAGAAATGTAAGGTATCATTTTATAGCAAAAATTCTGAACTTGCACTTAAAGTGCCCCACGGTCTTCTTTTATGATCCAGGTATTGTCTTGTGGCGAGATGCATGCATTTCACTAGGCACTGAGCCCGCCGAATAGCTAAAGGGTTTGGCTGCATTGTTTTTTTATTCTGAGGCTGCGGTCTGCATCGCGATCAGCACAAGCCAAATTGATTTTACTTTGAGAAATATGACACCCGGGCACTCAGCAAAGCACAAGGGACGGCGGATGTGCGTCACGCTCTAAACTGCATTGCAGATCTGGAATGTCCAAAAGAAATTTACTTTTACCTTCCTCCAGCCAAATGTGCGCTTCCCTCCCCTGTCCGCGCCGGCTGTTTTCCGACTCCGGAGGGCGGTGCTGGGAATACTTGAAATGTCAGCAATATTTTCATGAGCAATAATCAGACTCACGGCTAGAAAGGATACAGTTTGCAACTATTTCCACACAGCTGGAGTTACTTAACCACTTCAGCCCCGGAAGGTTTTACCCCCTTAATGACCAGGCCATTTTTTTGCAATATGGCACTGCGACGCTTTAACTGACAATTGCGCGGTCGTGCGACGCTGCACACAAATAAAATTAATATCCTTCTTTCCCACAAAATAGCTTTCTTTTGGTGGTATTTGATCGCCTCTGTGGTTCTGATTTTCTCTGCTATAAACAAAAAAGGAGCGACAATTTTGAAAAAAAAACTATATTTTTTATTTTCTGCTATAAAACACATCCAATAAATAAATGTACAGAAATCAAATTTTCTTCATCAGTTTAGGCTAATATGTATTCTGCTACATAATTTTTGGTAAAGAAAACACCCAATAAGCGTATACTGATTGCCTTACGCAAAAGTTTACAAAATAGGGGATACATTTATGGCATTTGTATTATTTATTTATTTTTTTCTACTAGTAATGGGGGTGATCAGTGATTTTTAGCGGGACTGCGACATTGCGGTCGGACACCTAACTGACATTTTTGACACTTTTTTTGGGGGCCAGTGACACTAAAACAGTGCTAAAATATGACTGTCACTGTACTAATGACACTGGCAGGGAGGGGTTAACATCAGGGTCAATCAATGGGTTAACTGTGTTCCCTCACTGTGTGTTCTAACTGTATGTGGGATGGGCTGCCTGGGACAACACTGAGATCCGTCTTCCTACATAGCAGAAAGACAGGACCTCAGTGTCATCCCTTGTCAGAACAGAGATCTGCCTTGTTTACACAGGCAGATCCCAATTCTGTTCACTGCAGGGAACGACCCGCTGATTGGCTCCCCCGCTGGCCAATTGACGCGTGTCCACAGAGCCTAGTGCACGAATCGCCGTTTTGCGCAGCCAAGCCACCTTGCCGCAGTATAACTGCAGCGGGTGGTCGGCAAGTGGTTAAAGCTTAAAGTCCGACTCTGGGTATTAGACAACCTTTGCAGACATAATGCATTTTATCACAGGGCACTGTACAGAAATGCAAGGCACTGCACAACAGAGTAGCACACTGCGCCAGGGGCGTAACTAGAGCATTTGGCACCCGAGGCGGACCCCCCTCCTGCCCCCGTGTTAGTACGCCATTGCACTGTGTTGCTGTACAGTGTCATGAAGGAAGTCGTCTTTTGTAAAAAAAAAAAAAAAAGAGGGGGAGCTGTGTGATGCTTTAACCATTTCCCTACCAGGCACTTCCAACCCACTCCTGCCCAAGCCAATTTTGAGCTTTCAGCACTGTCACACCTTGAATGACAATTGCACGGTCATGCACCACTGTACTCAAATGAAATTGGTATCATTTTTTTCACAATGGACACTAATAGACTGCACTGATGGGCGCTGATAGGCAGCACTAATTGACAGTGGTAGACTGCACTGATAGACACTAATAGACTGCACTGATGGACACAGATAGACTGCACTGATGAACACTGATAGACTGCGCTGATGGACACAGATAGACTGCACTGATGAACACTGATAGACTGCACTGATGAACACTGATAGACTGCACTGATGGACACTGATAGACTGCACTGATGGACACTGATAGACTGCACTGATGAACACTGATATACTGCACTTATGGACACTGATAGACTGCACTGATGAACACTGATAGACTGCACTTATGGACACTGGTAGACTGCACTGATGGACACTGATAGGCTGCACTGATAGATACTGATAGGCTACACTGATGGACCCTGATAGACTGCACTGATGGGCAGAACTGATAGGCAGCACTGATGGGCACTGATAGACTGCATTGATGGACACTGATAGACTGCACTGATGGGCACTAATAGGCTGCACTAATTGACAGTGGTAGACTGTGCTGTTGGACACTGATAGACTGCACTAGTGGACACTGATAGACTGCACTGATTGACACTGATGGACACTGATAGGCTACACTGATGGACACTGATAGACTGCACTGATGGGCAGAACTGATAGGTAGCACTGATGGGCACTGGTAGGCTGCATTGATGGACACTGATAGGCTGCACTGATGGGCACTAATAGGCTGCACTAATGGACAGTGGTATACTGTGCTGTTGGACACTGATAGACTGCACTGATGGACACTGATAGACTGCACTGATTGACACTGATAGGCTGCACTGATGGACACTGATAGACTGCACTGATTGACACTAATAGGCTGCCCTGATGGACACTAATAGGCTGCACTGATGGACACCGATAGACTGCCCTGATTGACACTGATAGGCTGCACTGATTGACACTGATAGGCTGCACTGATTGACACTGATAGGCTGCACTGATGGACACTGATAGGCTGCACTGATTAACACTGATATGCTGCACTGATTGACACTGATAGGCTGCACTGATGGACACTGATAGGCGGCACCGATGGACACTGATATACTGCCCTGATTGACACTGATAGGCTGCACTGATTGACACTGATAGGCTGCACTGATGGACACTGATAGGCTTCCCTGATGGACACTGATAGGCTGCCTTGATGGACACTGATAGACTGCCCTGATTGACACTGATAGGCTGCACTGATGGACACTGATAGACTGCTCTGATGGACACTGATAGGCTGCACTGATGGACACTGATAGGCTACACTGATGGACACTGACAGACTGCACTGATGGGCAGAACTGATAGGTAGCACTGATGGGCACTGGTAGGCTGCATTGGTGGACACTGATAGACTGCAATGATGGGCACTAATAGGCTGCACTGATGGACACTGATAGGCTGCACTGATGGACACTGATAGATTGCACTGATGGACACTAATAGGTTGCAATGATTGACACTGATATGCCTCACTGATTGACACTGATAGGCTGCACTGATTGACACGGATATGCTGCACTGATGGACACTGATAGGCTGCACTGATGGACACTGATATACTGCACTGATGGACACTGATAGGCTGCACTGATGGTCGGAACTGATATGCAGCACTGATGGGTACTGATAGATGACACTGATAGGCGGCACTGATGGGTGGCACTAATGCGCACTGGTAGGTGGCACTGATGGGGACACTGATGAGGAGGCACTGATTGTCAGCACTGGTGGGCAAAGATTGGCAGCAGTTGTGGGCACTGGTAGGACCAGTGCCCTGATTATCAGTGTACATGTCCCCTTTAGAGAAGCGGGTTATCGGCTCTCCTTATGCTGTCAGCGTGAGGAAAGGAGTGCCGATAACAGGTATCTGTTTCCCTCAGTGGTCAGCTGTGATTGGACACAGCTGATCACGTGGGTAAAGAGCCGCTGATTGGCTCTTTACCTCAATCTGTGTTCAGCAGTGTCCAGAGGATGTGTGCATTCATTTTCTTCTTTTAGGCTTTTTTCCCCTCTGTTTTCACCTGGTGATCTGGTCAATAACACGCCTCCTGTATTGGGCTCCATGCACACTGGGCTAAAAAAAAACAGCTGTTCTCTTGGCAGAAAAACATTCATATAGTGCGTTTTTGTGCAAGCCTTTAGGTGCCTTTAGGAGTGTTTAGTGTTGTGACAGAAAACTGCTCTCAAAAACCAAATCCAGAAGGGTTTTTTTCTCTGTCTATAAATGCAGAGATTAAAATATATCTCTAGGCGTCCTAATGTGCATGGACACATAGGATAGCACTGAGCTGCTTCTACAGGCAAAATGCTAAATTCCTATAGAAGCAGCAATTTTTAAGCCCAGTGTGCATGGACGCTTAGAATGCCTCCACTCTGGATGAAGGAGCAACAGAAATGCATTTGGACTGCAGCATTGTCAGTCTGGGGGGATGGGAGTGTTAGATGTACTAGCAGATTTAGATACACTAACAAATAAAGCTGAATTTCACCTAACACTCAATAAGCAGTAACAGCAAACAGTTTTTTTCCTTTTGGGATAAAGGTTTTAAACAAATAAATAAATAAAAGCTGCCCATTGTAAGCACCCCCCGCCAGGGGTATATGAGTTATCTTAACCCTGTAACTGCTACATCTGCAGGACAGCTTGTTCATTTGAAAAACAACAGACATATTGGGCAGATCATCAGATGAAAATAAAAGAAAGAAAACATGAAAAAGAAAAGTAACGTAGCCACCACGTCTAAGAATTAGTAAACTGGGTTTAATACCACTTTAACTACGCCTTAACCGCTTGCCGACCGTTTAATGTATACATACACGGCGGCTCTCCTGCACAGAATCACATGCCTACT
Source organism: Glandirana rugosa (assembly GCA_018402905.1). Classification (NCBI taxonomy): domain Eukaryota; kingdom Metazoa; phylum Chordata; class Amphibia; order Anura; family Ranidae; genus Glandirana; species Glandirana rugosa. The sequence continues at coordinate 123,164 of BLSH010502084.1, forward strand.
ACATGGTCCGGCACTTCCGAGTCTGGGGCGCAGAGCAGAGAGCTGATCTGCGGGCACTGAGGACTCGATGTCTGCCGGCACCAGCTGATCATTAGTCAGAGAGCCAGAACGGCGATTTGCCTATGTAAACAAGGCAGATCGCAATTCTGTCAGTAGGGAAGGAATTGATCTTGTCTTCCTGCAAAGCAGAGACATGGATCTGTGCCTTCCCATAGTTCAAGCACCTCACCACAGTGAGTAAGCACAGGCTAGGGACACATTTAACCCTTTGATTGTCATTATGAGGAATCGTGCCCCATCGTTGATGTCATTGGGAGGAATTGTGCCCCATTGTTGGTGTCATTGGGAGGAATTGTGCCCCATTGTTGGTGTCATTGTGAGGAACTGTACCCCTTCATTGGTGTCATTGTGAGGAATTGTGCCCCTTCATTGGTGTCAGTGGGAGGAATTGTGCCCCATTGTTGGTGTCATTATGAGGATTTGTGCCCCTTCATTGATGTCAGTGGGAGGAATTGTGCCCCTTCATTAGTGTCATTGGGAGGAATTGTGCCCCTTCATTGTTGTCAGTGGGGGGAATTATGCCCCGTTTTTGTGTCAGTGGATGAAAGATTGCCCCAAGAGCCAGAAAAAATTAGGCAAGGGGCCGCATCTGCTCCCCCGGGCCGCAGTTTGGAGACCACTGTTGCTATTCAATATCAAGTACATTATAAGGCAGATATTTCCAGGGACAAACCTGGACCTACCTTTGAAAAGTTGGCAACAATTAAAAATAATTTTCTTATCCCATCAATAGCCTATAATGCCCCAAGCACCTACAAGCAGTGACACACACCAAAAAGTATTAATTCAGTGTGAAATAATTCATGTTCTCTTCAGCTATGGAAGACTTTCCATATATTGTTAGAATTTCTCAATATTGAACAGTGAGAGCGGTGTCGGCACTGAACGTCCTTCACCAGAAGCTGCCGATTCTGCGGGTCGGTCGCTGGCAGAGTACAGAACGCACAGCCTTCAGAGCCGAGATCTGCCATGAATAATTCATGAATCTCTCTGGATTTTATTAATCCTGCAACTTCCAGTGCAGCGATTGATGCTGCATAGATTCCGCATCGACTTCGCACTAATTGCGTTCTGTCCAGGGAGAGAAATTACTCTCTTTTTTTTGTGGCTGTGGCACAACAGGGATTATAAAAAAAATCCAATTATGGGCTACAGCACAAAACCAACCTTTCCCAAAGCACTTAAAGGAAAACAATACATTTGCAAAATTTTGATTTTTTTTTTTTTTTATGGGCATGTGACAGCAATCAGCTCAATGTTCCTCCCAGTGAACGTTAAAGTGGTTCTCCACTCTCTCCTTTTACTTTAAAGTGGTTGTAAAAGTTTTATGTTTTGTATTAAAATCACAAACATGTCATACTTGCAGTATCTCACAAAAGTGCGTACACCCCTCATATTTTTAAAATATTCTATCTTTTCATGTGCCAACGCTGCAGAAATTACACTTTGCTACAATGTAAAGTAGTGGATGTACAGCTTGTATAACAGTGTAAATTTGTTGTCCCCTCAAAATAACTCAACACACAACCATTAATGTCTAAACCGCTGGCAACAAAAGTGAGTACACCCCTAAGTGAAAATGTCCAAATTGGGCCCAATTAGCCATTCTCCCTCCCTGTGTCATGTGACTCCTTAGTGTTACAAGGTCTCAGGTGTGAATGGGAAGCAGGTGTGTTAAATTTGATATCTGATATTTGATATTTGATATTGTTATCGCTCTCACTCTCTCATACTGATCACTGGCAGTTCAACATGGCACCTCAATGGCAAAGAACTCTGAGGATCCGAAAAAGAATTGTTGCTCTACATAAAGATGGCCTAGGCTATAAGAAGATTGCCAAGACCCTGAAACTGAGTTACAGCATAGTGGCCAAGACCATACATTGGTTTAACAGGACAGCTTCCTCTCAGAACAGGCCTCGCCATGATCAACCAAAGAAGTTGAGTGCACGTGCTCAGCGTCATATCCAGAGGTTATCTTTGGGAAATAGACGTATGAGTGCTGCCAGCATTGCTGCAGAGGTTGAAGGGGTGGGGGGTCAGCCTGTCAGTGCTCAGACCATACGCTGCACACTGCATCAAATTGGTCTGTATGACTGTTGTCCCAGAAGGAAGCCTTTTCCAAAGATGATACACAAGAAAGCCCGCAAACTCTTTGCTGAAGATAAGCAGACGAAGGACATGGATTACTGGAACCATGTTCTGTGGTCTGATGAGACCAAGATAAACTTATTTGGTTCAGATGGTGTCAAGCGTGTGTGGCGGCAACCAGGTGAGGAGTACAAAGACAAGTGTGTCTTGCCTACAGCGAAGCATGGGGGTGGGAGTGTCATCATCTGGGGCTGCATGAGTGTTGCCAGCACTGGGGAGCTACAGTTCATTGAGGGAACCATGAATGCCAACATGTACTGTGACATACTGAAACAGAGCATGATCCCCTCCCTTCGGAGACTGAGCCGCAGGGCAGTGTTCCAACATGATAACGACCCCAAACACACCTCCAAGACGACCACTGCCTTGCTAAAGTAGCAGAGGGTAAAGGTGATGGACTGGCCAAGCATGTCTCCAGACCTAAACCCTATTGAGCATCTGTGAGGCATCCACCAGCTCCGTGATGTCATCATGGAGAATTGGAAGAAGACTCCAGTGGCAACCTGTGAAGCTCTGGTGAACTCCATACCCACGAGGGTTAAGGCGGTGCTGGAAAATAATGGTGGCCACACAAAATATTGACATTTGGGCCCAATTTGGACATTTTCACTTAGGGATGTAGTCACTTTTGTTGCCAGCAGTTTAGGCATTAATGGCTGTGTGTTGAGTTATTTGGAGGGGGCAGCAAATTTACACTGTTATACAAGCTGTACACTCACTACTTTACATTGTAGCAAAGTGTAATTTCTTCAGTGTTGTCACATGAAAAGATAGAATAAAATATTTACAAAAATGTGAGTTGCACAGAGCAGCCCTGATCCTCTCCTTCTGGGGTCCCCTGCTGGCACTCCAGGCTCCTTCCCTTCATTGGGTGCCCCCAAGGAAAACTCCATTGACACAGACAGCGGGATTTGGCCCCACCCCCCACAGGATTTGATTGACAGCTGTGGGAGCCAATGGCTCCTGCTGCTATCAATCTGTCCAATGAGGGGAGAGACAGCAGCTGGAGCAGCTGGGCCCGTGCACATCGCTGGATAGGATTAGGCTCAGGTAAGAAAAAGGGGGGGGGGGATTTGCAGCACAGAAGGTTTTTCACCTTCATGCATTAAGTTGAAAAACCGTAAGGCTTTACAGCCACTTTAGAGCTTTACAACCGCTTTATTGCATTCCCTGCATTAAGGTGAAAAACGCCCATTACCTGTTCTACACCCCCCCCCCCCCATCCCATCTACTTAAGTGGCTCCTGTCACTGCTCCAGCGTTGTCCCGGCTGCAGCTGCTCCCCTCACTTTCTGGTCTCACAGGAGACACTGAGGGCAGTGGAAGCCATAGGCTCCTGCTGCTGTCAGTGAAGCTACTGGGAGGAGGGAGCAGGGGCATGGCTTACCAGTGCTGTGTGTGTCTATGGATGCACACAGGCAGGCTTGGGAGCTCGCAATCACAGGTGCCTCCATAGCACACGACTTGATAAGGAGGCACCTGGAGAAGGGAGGAGGGGACAGCGCCGACCGTGGGCTGCCAAAGCTATAGCTAGACGTACGCCTGCATGCAGGTGTGCTCCTGTTCATTCACATACTTCACAGTGTGGGCATGGACCCATGTGAAAGCCAATAGCCAGTATTGGCAACAGACGGAATGCTCTAACCCACTGTCATTGCTGAATGGTCTTCAGCTTGTTCTTCATGTTTTGACCTACAGTATATTCTTCATAAGATTCCTGTTACTGACCTGGCTCTCCTCTGACCTGAATTCAGATCCTGCTCTGTACTGCTGCCTATTAACTTCTGACCTCAGCTTCATCCACGTCCTTGATTCAGCTTATGATTTTGTACTGCACTGCCTGCTTGTTGCTGACCTCAGCTTTCTCTGTGACTCCACTACTGTCTCTGGTTCTGTTCCACACAATTACATAGTGTCAGCTCTGGACTCCCTCAGAACCAGCTAAAGTCATCTATGTATGTTTCTGCCTGCTGGGTCTAAGGTGCAACTTGCCATCCTGAGCCCATGACCCAAGGGGAGTTCCCCTTTAACTTCTGCTGGTTCCCCTTAAGGTTCCGCTGATCCCTCAACTGACACTTCTTTTTTTTTTATTTAACTTTTATTAGTTTTCCAAATACAAAATTTTAAATTCATCATCTCTCACATTTTAACAGTCAACCTGTTCTTAACAATTCTCTCAATTTCCCAGGTTATCAAATAGACTGATCTTTATCTAACCCCGGATCTCCATCTATCCTTCATCATCCTCCTTATCCAGGCCTATCCACCAGCACCATGGAGTATTTTTCTGTTTCTTTGAAAGCTAACCATTTTCCCCATTTTCTAGCATGTTCTTCCCAGGTAGGACCCTCTTCTCCACTTCCCAGATACTCCATGTCATATATATAATCTATCCTTTCAAACCAATCTTTCAGAGTAGGTTTGTTTATTTCTAACCATTTCCCTGGTATCGCTCCTTTCGCTGCATTCAGAAGGAACGGCACCAGTGAATTTCTATACTGCTTACTGGATTTATCTGAGATGTGGAAAAGACAGACCAATGGGTCTAATTCTATCTGTTCCCCTGTAATCTCTGCTGACGCTTCTGGCCATATGCTTTGTTGGATTGTCCTGGTTGGCATCTCCATTCTGAGGTTTTGCACTCAACATCTTTTGGCACTTCAGTTTCTCCTGTTCCTTGGAACTTTCTGTTCGACTTGCAGGGGTGCGTGGGCAGTATATAAAAAAGAGGCAACCCTCATTATTTCAGTCTCCTATTAGGTATGTGGCACCCAGATATTTAATATGTACAGGTTCCCGGGGCCTACTGATTGGCTAGGCTATCAAACATCCATAACACAAAATTATATTTCTCTAGCACACCCTGCTGGAGCAAGCTCAAACCACACTTGGCAGAGAAAATACACAGTGGGGTTGATTTACTAAAACTGAAGAGTGCAAAATCTGCTGCAGATATCCACAGAAACCAATCAGCTTCCAGGTATTTTTGTCAAAGCTTAACTGAAGTTAGAAGTTGATTGGCTACCACTACCATGCACAGTTGCACCAGAATTTGCTCTTTCCAGTTTTAGTAAATCAACCCCTTTATGCTTATAGAATCACTCCTGTTGGTGTACAGTTAGGCTAACTACAGCCCACTGCTGCCTACAGAATTACAAAAATACAAAAAGAAATTTAGCAAAAATACTAAATCCCTACAGCGGAATGGGCCCAAATTCCCATAGACCAAAATAATTTGGAAGGCCTTCCTAGATGAGTGGAAGCTGTTAAAGCCACAAAATAGGAGAAACTCCATATTAAAGTGATTGTAAAGGCAGAAGGGTTTTTTATCTTAATGCATTGTATGCATTAAGATAAAAAAACCTTCTGTATGCAGCTCCCCCCCCCTCAGCCCCCCCAATACATACCTGAGCTCCCTTTAGATCCATCAATGTTGCAGGAGTGTCTCCACTGTCTGGGACTCCCCTCATCATTGGCTGAAACAGCTGTGTGGCACCATTGGCTCACTCAAAGTCAGTCAGCCAATGAGGAAAGAAAGGGGCAGGGCCGGGCCAAAGCTCCATGTCTGAATGGACTCAGGGAGTTGTGACTCAGCTCGGGTGCCCCCATAGAAAGCTGCTTGCTGTGGGGACACTCAACAGGGTGGGAGGGGCCAGAAGCACAGAAGAGGGACCCGAGAAGAGGAGGATCCGGGCTGCTCTGTGCAAAACCAACTGCACAGAGCAGGTAAGTGTAACATGTTTGTTATTTTTAACTACCAAAAAATGAGACTTTACAATCACTTTAATGCTTATGGTTTTGAAATGAGATGTTCTACAACTCATATGGGAGTGATGGGTGTCCACAAACCGTCTCCTGGATAATACATCTAAACTCATATGCAGTCACATGAAATGCCCACCATCTACTCCATATTGGAAGTTCAATAAAATGGAACAAACCTAGTTTAAAATAAGATGCACTGATATTTCTATAACGTTTATTGCAAATATCGCGGCCTCCCCTCTCCTTTCCCATAATATATGCACCATGGATGCTTGCGGTATACACCTCATACGGTATTGTACATACAACCTTTGCCAGAGTATCAGATGGCACATGTGGCTTTAATCATATTTCATATACAATAATTGAGCCACACGACATGAGAATCTGTCGCTTTCTGCGCTCCGAAAATAACTTGGCGCTGTCACAACACGAGTCCGCTGTGAGGCTCCAGACTGAAACATTCTTCTAGTCCTGCTAATGTAGAACGTGCTGCAAACCTAATTAGTCAGAAATCCAAAAACATGCAATCTAGCCTTCGTTAGGGAAGGCTTGATGTTTATTCAATATTCTAATGAAGCCCAAAAATAGAATCTGTGACAGTTGGTGATGCAGATGTAAAGCTGAAGGTGTAGCATGCCAGGTATATAATGGTGCCCGCACATTAAAAATATGATCGTTCTAAAGTCAGATAGTTCCTGTATTCTTATTAGAATGAAAATCTGAACTGTTTTGTGCATTTAAAAATCACTTTTTTTTTCAAATTCTTTATTTAAAGGTATGCATCAAAGTAACATGACAGTATAATATGAATGAGTACATATAGGCCCAGGAAAACAATCATTAGCAGAACAGAAAATTGTGTTGCAAAATAAATTAGTCATGAACACCATACAGGTATATTTCCCAATTTGAACTCCTATCATAGGTGTGCGCAGCCTATTGCATTAGGGTGTGCACCACAAAGCACAAACAAACATGAGTGTGTATACATGAGTGTGTATATATATATGCCAGAAGGGCAGAGGACGGTGTCAGTAGGGCAGAGCTAGGTGTCAGTAGTTTTTTTTTATTTTATTTTATTTGTTTTTTACAATTTTTTAAATTATTTTTTACAATATTATATATATATATATATTTTTTACAATTTATTTTAGGAGCCCTGCTGGGGGGGGGGGGGGAGTTTGAGGAAATATCAGGGGTCTAAACAAACCCCTGATGTCTCACTTTTGAGACAGAGAAAGAGACTGAGGACAGAGATTCCCCAGTCCCTTTCTCTGCAGCCAGGCTGCAGGGAGAATCTGCACAGTACAGGGTGATTAGGGTGTGCCCGGGCACACCTGCCACCCTATGTGCGCACTCCTATGACTCCTATCGAGATAAAAGGTATGAAACTTCATTCAGAGGAAATTAATTGTGCTGGAGAAAATAGGTTATTCCTAAATCATTGCCCCGACTCCCTTAATTAATAAGACATGACAAATAGAGAACCAAAATTGGGATTTAAAGGTGCAGAATTTCACATGATAAAATTTGATTTTTATTTGATGAATATTAAAAAATCTATGCATTTTTTTTTAATATTTATCAAATAAAAATCTAATTTTATTAAACACTGTATCATGTGAAATTCTGCACCTTTAAATCCCAATGTTGGTTCTCTATCTGTCATGCCCTGTAAACATACAGTTTAAGGTAGCAGCTAGTGAGAGAACAAAACAAGTTCAGGAACACATGAATCCGAATTTGTGCACATGGCCTCCTAGCGGTCATAGCCACAATGTCAACGTACACCAGAAATGTTTTTATTTATTTTTTTAGAAATTAATTTTAGTAAAAGGTAAGAGAAGCACTGTAGGGTGTATGGAAGAAGAGAGAAAACAGAAAAAGAGAAAAAAGAGATAAAATAAAATGTGTCGGGGAGAGGGGGCAAAAAAAAAAAAAAATAACAGGATGATGGGGCGGATGGAAGGATGAGAGTCCACGGCGGGAGCGACAGGACCTCAAATTGAACCCAATGCCATAAATGTTGGCAGGTTAGGATAATGATAAGTATTCATCTGAATAGTAAAACATGTCCCGGTGAAGCCATTGCATGCTGTGCTCCTCATTTTCATTTCTAAGAGCGGCCATCAAATGTTCCATGTGTTGGATATCCTTTACCCTGGTGAACCATTGAGAGATGGTAGGTGGAGATAGACTCTCCCACATACTGGGAATGCAGGCCCTAGCGGCATTCAGTAAGTGCTTTAGTAGAGACTTACGGTATTTCTTACTGGACATAGGGGTTAAAGAGGTTGTAAACCCCCCTGTGTAAGGTGTACCTATAGGCAATCCTAGAATAAGGATTACCTATAGGTACTGTAAATATCTCCTAAATGTGCATCGTTTAGGGGACATTTACTGTATACTGTGCCGATGATGTTATCGGCGCATGCGCTGAGAAGAAACTCCCCCCCCCTGCCGTTTCTTCAGGAGCGGGTGCAGCTCCCGTGCGCATGTGTGGGAATGACGTCACGTGTCTCCGGCCAGTCACAGAGTCTGCGGCCCCGGAAGGAACAGGGGCGAAGATGGATGCAGCCTGCAGCGGGGACGGCGCGGGCTTCGTTTGTAGGTAAATGTCACATATTGTGCTAATATGTGATGCATACTAGCACGTTATGCTTTTACTTTGCAGAGGGAAAAAAGGAAGAAAAACCTATCAGGATTTACGTCCTCTCTAAGTTTAGAAGCACTGCTGCAGGGTTGTCAAAGAGGGAGACGTCCGTTAATTTGTGAACAATCTGCAAAACTTGTCACCAAAAAGGTTGGCTATTTGGGCAGTCCTAAAAGATTTGAAATATTGTACCGACCTGGGCTCCGCATCTCCAACAAGAGGAGCTGTGTCCCGGGAACACAGACGCTAAAACAGAGGGAGTCCGGTACCACACTCAAACTCACTTTTAATGTTTTTTTGTTTAGGTTGAATCAAAAAGGTTGGAAAATTGTGTGGCCTACTTCAATTTTTTTTGTTTAATTACATTTTGCCTGCCAAACATAAATTTATTGACTATTCATTAAACTTCAGTGATAACCTCAATAATAATCAATCAAATGTCAAAAAAATGCAATTATGCACAGCATCATTATGCTCCCACATGAGGAGTGAAAACTCTTAGGGTTCATTCACACCATTTGCAGAGACCTGCGTTTTTCTGCACAAGGAAACTGCAATTCTCTGCAAGACACACAGGAGACAATCAATCAAAGAGAAAACAATCTGGTACCACAATGTCTCAAAAGTAAAACATATACAATTTTATTAAATCCATCCAATAAAAGGAATCA
>BLSH010502084.1:144301-171395 GCA_018402905.1 Glandirana rugosa
GGGGTAGTTGTGTCTGTCACAACTACGCACTTAGGGAGGACGGCCCGGTAACAGAAGAAAACCGCCCCTTTCGTGAGGGTGGCCCTCTTCTGTCACTAATAACGATCAGCGTCAGCTATTAGGGTCTATTCTGGGCCGTATGACCAATAGTCACAACGGTTGGAGGGCGTCGCATTAAGTGTAAACGGGGCAAATTACTTGATATGGGTATTGTCAGTGTTTCCATGTTGTGTTTAAATATCAATTGTCTTAGTTTTTAATAGGAGTTCTGTTATTTTTCAGGTTACCAGTAAAAAATGTGCTCCGCCAGTAAATTTTCCATGTTTTCCCAGTAAAAAACGCTGCGGGAGGTTGGCAACACTGATAACCAGTATGCCGGGTCTTATCTGGGATTATCGACTGCGACTAGCAATAATCACTGTCTTCTCCCGGTGGGAGTGCTTTCCCCGCCAAAAGAAGACAATGGCCCGGCAGGAGGGATTCACGCATCAACACTGTCTGTGTTGATGGGGGAATCAAGCAAATTTCTTTCCTGCAACCCATGGTCAAGAGAAGGTACAAGGGTTTTTAATGTTGGTGGAGGAAAAAAATGGGTTTTCCGTGGAAGGTGTGCAGGATCTATTGTGGGGAAAGGGAATGGGGGGAGTAGATGGAGGCAGAGAGAAAAAAAAGGTGGGTGGGGTGGTAGTGTTCTCTATTTTCCCAACCATCTGGTTGTAGTAGGAAAGGGATTGCATGACCAATGCCATAGATATGTTATGCAGCTGATAAGTAATATATTAATGGGTAGCAGGATGTGTAGTTGATCTCCCCAGGGTTTGCTTCCATTACTCATAAAGCCATGGGGTCCAGATTTCCTGATATTTCTGTTCTACACAATGTCACAGCTTTAGTGGGAGGAGAAGTGCCCCATCATTGGTCTCAGTGGTAGGAATAGTGCCCTATTGTTCTTTTTGTTCTTGCATTCAACATCTTTTTAAAGCTATTTCTGTTTGAGAGGTGAAAAGGGTAAATAAAGTTGACCTTCCACAAAGAAGTTGTCCATTTTCATGCTTTACGTGGTTTTTGAGTATTTATTTCAGATGATTGCAAAATAAGCAAACAGTTTTGCCATGCGGTGGAAAAAGTGAACAGAACTCTAGAATGCATCACTAGAGGAATCATCAGGTAGGGCTGTCTTAATGTATGGGCACTGCCCAGGGGCCCCAGGTGCATGGTGGCCCCATGATAATCTTGCATTACTTTCCAACTGCCCCGGATGTGTTGGGACAATCATGCTTTTTACTAATCTGTCATGGAAAGCATCCAAAGACCTGTACTGTGCCCTCCTGATCCCAGCATAGTGCCCTTATGCCCCCCCCCCCCGTACTGTGCCCTCCTGTCTCCCCTTGTACTGTGCCCTTTGTGTTGCTTTGTTTTTGATTTATAACATGTTTTCTTCTGTTTTCTGTTTATCAATTTTATTGAGAGTACTAATAAATATATGTTTAATTCTATCAACTATTTATACTTTAATTCTTGAGAATAAGTGCGTAAATTGGGGCAGGCTGCTAGGGGTCCCGACTCCCAGTGTAGTACTTTGCCCAGGGGCCCATGATGCTTTTAAGACGGCCCTGTCATCAGGAGGTTCTGACTCCCCTATATAGATCTTTATTGATACCTCATTTAGAATATGGTGTCCAGTTCTGTAGACCTCACTTACAGAAAGATATAAAACAGATAAAATAGAACAAGTCCAGAGAAGGAGGGGTGGGGGGGAGTAAAACATATCAGGAGAGACTGCAGGAGCTTAATATATACAGTTTGGAGGAAAGAAGGGAATGTGAAGTTCTAGAGGTTAATATTTTCAATATGAAGCCAAGATCAAGAACACAGGGATATGACCTCAATCTAGCAGGGGGAAACTTCTAAACCAGTGATCTCCAAACTGCGGCCCTTCGATTACCTTTATCTGGCCCTTGGGGCACGATTCCTCCTACTGACACCAACCCAACAATGTGAGCATAATTCTTGCCACTGACACAAACAATGGAGCACTGTTTCTCCCACTGATAGACACCCTTCTATCTGCTTACACCACTGATGGGGTACTACTCTTCCCACTGACACCAATGATGGGGCACTATTTCTCCCTCTGACACCAACAATGGGGCACTTATTCCACCCACTGACACCAATGATGGGGCATTATTCCTTCCACTGGTAAAAAAGATGCAGCTCTATTCCTCCCACTGATACCAATGATGGGTTATTATTCCTCCCACTGACACCAACGATGGGGAACTATTCCTCCCACTGGCACCAACGAGGGGGCACTATTCCTCCCACTGGTACCAATGATGGAGCACTATTCCTCCAACTGATACCAATGATGGGCATCCTTCCACCCACTGACAGCAAAGATGGGGCACTATTCCTCCCACTGACACCAACGATGGGCTATTATTCCTCCCACTGACACCAACGATGGGGAACTATTCCTCCCACTGGTACCAATGATGGAGCACTATTCCTCCAACTGACAGCACCGATAGAGGCAATATTCCTGCCACTGATACCAACAATGGGGCACTTTTCCTCCCACTGACACAAACGATGAGGCACTATTCCTCCCTCTAAAGATGTGGCATTGCTTTCTCCCACTGATGCCAGGACATTTCCTACTCCCACTGGCCACAGTCCAGCCCCCCTAATGTCTGAAGGACAGCAAACAGGTCCTTTGTTTAGAAAGTTTGGAGACCCCTGTTCTAAACTAATCTTAGAAAGAAAGAAAAAAAAAAAAGAATAATTTATATATATGATCACTCTTTTATTTTTGCAAGCAAGGAGACCTTGCTTGCAAAAATAGTACAGACCAGGGTGCTAAGTGAGCCATTAAATAGATTGTCAAGTATCTAGTGCCCCAGATATGGCAAATCCATACCCTGATTGGCCAACCACATTTCCATTATCTGACTTTCTTTCCAAGAACGAAGTGAGACATCTATCAAAGTTAGATAAGGTAATTCAATTTAGAAACAGATGCTCAAAATTTTGAGCATCCTTGAGGTAATGAAGATCAGTCCCATTGTCCCATTTAGGGCCATGGTACACAAGTGGTTTGGCTCTTGTATCCAACACCTAATAACCAGTTGAGTAAGAAGCCTTGATCTCACCAGCAGATTATTGGAGAATTCTGGGAAAACCTGCCTCCTCGCGGCTCTACCTTGTTAGCAAGTACAACGCTCTCCTTAGCAACCAGGGCCAACTCATTAAACATTCGTTAGAATCCACATTCTCCTCATTATCTCAAGACACTGACGTGCTCACAGTGGAAGCTGAATAATGAGGAATAAAGGACCGATCTCGCTATGAATATCATTACTCTCCGTCTAACCAGCAAACACAGAATTAGCAATTAAAAATTTCATTAAAATAGTAATGACTTAAACAAATCTTATTTCTTAATAGGCAGATGAGACATCGTGTCATAGATCTAGAACTAGCATCAATTCAATTATGATAAATAAGGTAAACACCACCCAGAGCCAGGAGACTTAAATTAAAAATGTGTAGGTGGAAAGAAAAAAAAAGTTAAAATTAGGATACAGATATATAGATCTAACTCAACTGCACAGATACATTGACCATTCCAGTATTAGATCTAATTACACAAAGACAACTAGTCCTAGAGTCTATCAAATCACATCCCAAATGACAATATTTTTAAAGCAAGGATCTCCAAACTTTCGAAACAAGGGGCCAGTTTACTATCTTTCAGTCACTAAGGTGGGCAGACTGTGGCCAGTGGGAGTAGAAAACGTCCTAGAGTTAGTGGGAGTACGCAATGTCACAGCTTTAGTGGGAGGAGAAGTGCCCCATCATTGGTGTCAGTGGAAGGAATAGTGTGCTATTGTTGGTGTCAGTGGGAGGAATAGTTCCCCATCGTTTGTGTCAGTGGGAAGAATAGTGCCACATCATTGGTGTCAGTTGAAGGAATAATACCCCATCATTGGTGTCAGTGAGAGAAATAGTATCCCATCATTGGTGTCAGTGGGTGGAGGAATGCCCATCATTGGTGTCAGTGAGAGGAATAACGCCCCATCTTTGGTACCAGTGGGAGGAATAGTGCCCCATTGTTGGTGTCAGTGGCAGAAATGATGCCCCTATCGGAGGTGTTAGCGAGAGCAGTAGTGCCCATTATTGATGTCAGTGGGAGAAATAGTGCCCCAACGTTGGTGTCAGTGGGACGAATATTACCTCAACATTGGTGTCAGCAGGTGGAAGGGTGCCCATTACTGGTATCAGTGGGAGGAATGGTGCTCCATTGCTGGTGTTAGTGCCAAGAATTATGCCCACATTGTTGGTTTTCCCTTGGAGGAATAGTGCCCCAAGGGCCGCAATTTGGAGACTACTGTTTTAAATAAACACTTGTGTCAGTTGAAGTAATAATACCCCATCGTTGGTGGCACTGGCGCTGGCCGTATACAGGATCGGATCGGATTGGGCAGCTCCGGAACTGCACATGTGCAGTTCCGAGCTGACCCGGAAATGGCTATTTTTTACTGGCACATTTGTCTTTTTATGGGCAGGGAGAAAAATGCCTTATTTTTACAGGCTGCTCCTAGTGGGAGGAATAGTACTCCCATCATTGGTACCAGTGCCCCTTTGTTAGTGTCAGTGACAGGAAGTATGCCCCTATCAGTGGTGTTAGTGGGAGAAATAGTGCCCCATCGTTGGTGTCAGTAGGTGGAAGGGTGCCTATTACTGGTATCAGTGGGAGGAAAAGTGCTCCATTGTTAGTGTTAGTGACAAGAATTATGCCCACAATATTGGTGTCCCTATGAGAAATAGTTCCCCAAGAGCCGGATAAAGGCAAGCAAAAGGGCCGCATCTGGCCACCGGGCCGCAGTTTGGAGACCACTGTTTTAAAAACAGTGGTACCAGTAGGAGGAATAAGTGCCCCATTGTTGGTGTCAGTGGCAGGAATTATGCCCCTATGGGTGTTGTTAGCGGGAGAAATAGTGCCCCATCATTGGTGTCAGCGGGAGGAATAGTATGCCATCGTTTGGGGCGGCACAGTGGTGTAGTGGATAGCACTTTCGCCTGGCAGCAAAGGGGTCACTGGTTTGAATCCCAACCATGACACTACCTGCCTGGAGTTTGCATGTTCTCCTTGTGCCTGCGTGGGTTTCCTCCGGGTACTTCGGTTTCCTCCCACACTCCAAAGACATGCTGGTAGGTAAATTAGATCCTGTCTAAATTGGTCCTAGTATGTGTATGAATGTGAGTTAGGGACCTTAGATTGTAAGCTCCTTGAGGGTAGGGACTGATGTGAATGTACAATGTATATGTAAAGTGCTGCGTAAATTGACAGCGCTATATACTGTAAGTACCAGAAATAAATACAATTTGTGTCAGCAGGTGGAAAGGCGCCCATTACTGGTATCCGTGGGAGGAATAGTGCTCCATTTTTGGTGTTAGTGGCAAGAATTATGCCCACATTGTTGGTGTCCATAGGAGGAATAGTGCCCCAAGGGCCGGATAAAGGCAAGCAAAAGGGTTGCATCTGGCCACTGGCCCGCAGTTTGGAGACCACTGTTTGAAAAAATATTTTCTCATTTTGGAGCTTTTAAGGTGTCAATTCATAAATATATAACATGCACTCAACCTTTTTATCCCAGAGGGGTCCGTGAAATAATTTTCAGGTCTCGGGGTACCCGTGTGAAAACTAGTCCAATGGTAGTCATTAGGAAAATGCCCCTTACATTGCTGGTAGTAAGTGGGAAGCATGCCCTCTTGCAGGGGCAGCCAGAATGACAACCTTTCAGTCATGACGCTGACTCTGTTAAGTGGGGTTTGACCTTGAACTATATATCAGATAGATGGTCAGTTAGCCACAGATTAAAGTACAGGGTGGGCCATTTATATGGATACACCTTAATAAAATGGGAATGGTTGGTGATATTAACTTCCTGTTTGTGGCACATTAGTATATGTGAGGGGGGAAACTTTTCAAGATGGGTGATGACCATGGCGACCATTTTGAAGTTGGCCATTTTGAATCCAACTTTTGTTTTTTTCAATAGGAAGAGGGTCATGTGACACATCAAACTTATTGGGAATTTCACAAGAAAAACAATGGTGTGCTTGGTTTTAACGTAACTTTATTCTTTCATGAGGTTTTTACAAGTTTCTGAAAACTTATAAAATGTGTTCAATGTGCTGCCCATTATGTTGGATTGTCAATGCAACCCTCTTCTCCAACTGTTCACACACTGATAGCAACACCGCAGGAGAAATGCTAGCACAGGCTTTCAGTATCCGTAGTTTCAGGTGCTGCGCATCTCATATCTTCACAGCATAGACAATTGCCTTCAGATGACCCCAAAGATAAAAGTCTAAGGGGGTCAGATCGGGAGACCTTGGGGGCCATTCAACTGGCCCACGACGACCAATCCACTTTGCAGGAAACTGTTCATCTAGGAATGCTCGGACCTGACACCCATAATGTGGTGGTGCACCATCTTGCTGGAACTATGATGTCGGTGATAGGGAATTGCTGGCCATCAAGTCGGCTTTGGAGGAATGGCGGTACCTCCTGGAAGGAGCAGCTCACCCGGTATTGGTTTTTTACTGACCATAAAAACCATAAAAAAAAATATGCTGTGAAGATACGAGATGTGCAGCACCTGAAACTACGGATACTGGAAGCCTGTGCTAGCATTTCTCCTGTGGTGTTGCTATCAGTGTGTGAAGAGTGGGAGAAGAGGGTTGCATTGACAATCCAACACAATGGGCAGCACATTGAACACATTTTATAAGTGGTCAGAAACTTGTAAATAACTCATGAAAGAATAAAGTTATGTTAAAACCAAGCACACCATTGGTTTTTCTAGTGAAATTCCCAATAAGTTTGATGTGTCACATGACCCTCTTCCTATTGAAAAAACAAAAGTTGGATTCAAAATGGCCGACTTCAAAATGGCCACCATGGTCACCACCCATCTTGAAAAGATTCCCCCCTCACATATACTAATGTGCCACAAACAGGAAGTTAATATCACCAACCATTCCCATTTTATTAAGGTGTATCCATATAAATGGCCCACCCTGTAGAACTATAAGCAAAACTTATTTATTATTTTGGCTAGAGTAAGGGAGGGTTACAACCCCTGTCAGATTTTTTTCCCTCATCTGTGTCCCATTGGGGAGATTTACCTTCACTTCCAGTCCCATAGCCAAACAGGAAGTGAGAGGAAATCCCTGTAAATCAAGGGAACTCCTTCGGTGTAACTGGAATCTGGGGGGAAGGGGGGAGGGGCGCCCCCTGCACCCTCTAGATCCAGCCATAGTCTAGCTGTATTTATCAAAAACCATCAATCATCCACCAAAAACACTATTTTTCCTGTCATTGCTTTACACCCTGCATTTTCTGGCATTTCAGCATGTAAAAGGATATGCTCTGCTTTCAGTTTGCAATGCTTGGTAAAATGTTAGCACACAAACTATATGATCAGGAGCACCCAAAAGCTTTCCTGACTCAGCCCCGGTTCACATAGGTGCGATGCGGGAACCCTGTGAATCCACTGCGGTTTCCTGCAACGCACCTGACTCGCACGGCAGTTCACACTGCTATATGCAAACTGAAGGAAGGTGTCAATACATTGCTAACAACACCCCCATTACAGCTCACATATCGCAGTGCGAAATGCAAACTCGCACAGGAATCTGATTGCATGCGATCCGATTCTGGTGCAGACCAAAAAAAGGGCCTGTGCGAGTTTGGTCCGAATGCGATATCAGCCATACAATCTGTATGGTTGAAATCGCATCGCACGGACAGCGCATGTGATTTGCACTGCAGTGTGGTGCGAATCACATGCAATCTCGTAGAGCGCACATGTGTGAAACAGGGCTCAATGTGCATCAAAGTGGTGTACAACTGTGCACATGGAAGGAAGCCCTGGACAGAGGAGCACACACTCTACACAGGTAGGACACAGCAGACTGAGTGCTGATCAGTCCTACAAACAAATTGCACACAGGGTTTACACCTTTCACTGGACCACAGAGCTTACACTTTAGTGACAGCTACATTTTATAGGCACAGGCTAGTTTGTGACTAATGTAACCAAATCCCTGTACAGTCAAATTGCATATCCTGGTAGTTGTATGGATAACTCAGGGCTTTATACTCAATTACTGCATGTTACCTTTTCTATATCTGTATATTAATACAATATTTTTTGCACTGACCAATCATTATATTGTATTGTGTTTTATGGTTGCGTTTTATGTATTGTGTATTGCATTATATTATATTGCGTTTTATGGTTGGCCCCCTACTTTTGTC
This sequence comes from Glandirana rugosa, assembly GCA_018402905.1. Taxonomy (NCBI): domain Eukaryota; kingdom Metazoa; phylum Chordata; class Amphibia; order Anura; family Ranidae; genus Glandirana; species Glandirana rugosa. The sequence continues at coordinate 152,637 of BLSH010502084.1, forward strand.
CCTGTCCCCTCATGTGCCCCCCATGTGATTATTTATCATTCATAGAGCCCATTATACCCCTTTAAAGTTATACTCCTGGGGCAAGGTAACCACAGGGTGGGTCATTTATATGGATACACCTTAATAAAATGGGAATGGTTGGTGATATTAACTTCCTGTTTGTGGCACATTAGTATATGTGAGGGGGGAAACTTTTCAAGATGGGTGGTGACTATGGCGGCCATTTTGAAGTCGGCCATTTTGAATCCAACTTTTGTTTTTTCAATAGGAAGAGGGTCATGTGACACATCAAACTTATTGGGAATTTCACAAGAAAAACAATGGTGTGCTTGGTTTTAACGTAACTTTATTCTTTCATGAGTTATTTACAAGTTTCTGACCACTTATAAAATGTGTTCAATGTGCTGCCCATTGTGTTGGATTGTCAATGCGACCCTCTTCTCCCGTCGCCATGGTCACCACCCATCTTGAAAAGTTTCCCCCCTCACATATACTAATGTGCCACAAACAGGAAGTTAATATCACCAACCATTCCCATTTTATTAAGGTGTACCCATATAAATGGCCCACCCTGTACATTAAATTGCCCAAGATGTATCAACGATACGGGTACACTCATACATATGCTGTGGCGTTGCCCCAAATTATTTTGCTATTGGGAAAGTGTATTTGATACCCTAAATGAACTATGCTCAATACAAGTACAGCCAGACCCAAAAAATAGCATTGCTGGGAATTATGCCAGGGGATATCATTCCAATAAAAATGCTTGAGATGTGGATAAGATCAATGTATATGGCACGTAAATTAATACTACAAAAATGAAAATCAAACTCCCTACCAACAATGACACAATGGATTGAAACTATTGAGCTTAACCTTAACCGGGAAAAATTTGTATATAGACAAAAAAGTTAAAAAAAAGTTTTAAAAAATCTAGTTCTGGTGGTTAGCATCCAATTCTGGTAACTAGGTGAATAAATAGTAGAAATAAAGAACAATGGTAAATGAGAGGTAAGAAAAATACTAAAGACATATTTATATATACATCTTTAAGTTAAGTCTAAATTGGAATGAATAATTTAATAATGTGTATTACTAACAGAATTAAGTAGTGAAGAGAATGAATATTAAGTGTGAAGTGGCGTGGGGTTATAAGTAACAATTAAAAGAACAAATTGGGAAAGATACATTATTATGCGCATATATGATAGGAAAAAAAAAGGTGTTTTGTATGTTATGTTAATTAATGTATGTATTGATTGTGTTGTCATGGAAAAAGAATAATAAAGAATATTTGATTAAAAAAGTATTTTTTTATTCTTTTAAATTGGGTTCATATAGATTGTTGCTTATGAATATTCCATATTAACCTCTTAGGCCAGCTGATGAAGCTGCATACAAGGTCTATCCTCTTTCAAGTCTATTCCTTTTCAGAAAAGCCGCTGTGCTAAAAATATATCTGAATAACTCAAAAGAGGGATAGAATTCCCGGCCTCCTCTTCCAGCAAAGAGAGACGCATCTATACTAGTGAATGACTGCAGCCTGCAAGAAAGCATAAAGGTGGTGTGGGGCTTTCTTACTAGGAAGCCTACCATGCAATCAAGCACAGTGACATGTATGCAGACTGTAATAAATGTATAAGTGGTATTAAACCCCTCAAAAAAACATGTAATACAGTGGGTATAGAAAAGAATCACCCCCTTTAACCACTTCAACCCTGGAAGGATTTCCCACTGTAGGACCAGAGCACTTTTTGCGATTCGACACTGCGTCGGTTTAACTGACAATTGCGCGGTCGTGCAACGTTGTACCCAAACAAAATTGGTGTCCTTTTTTTCTCCAAAAACAGAGCTTTCTTTTGGTGGTATTTGATCCCCTCTGCATCACTTCTGATCACCGATATAAACAAATAAAGAGCGACAGTTTTGAAAAAAAAACTACAAATACATATCCAAAAATATATATATATAAAAACCTAATTTATTCATCAGTTTTGGCTGACATATATACTTCCTCGTGTTTTTGGCAAAAAAAAAAATCGCAATCGGCGTATATTGATTGGTTTCCGCAAAAGTTGCCGCGTTTACAAACGATGAGAATTAATTTATGGGGTTTTTATTTATTTATTTTTTTCCAAGTAATGGATGCGACATTGCGGCGGACATGTTGGACACTTTTGACACTTTTTTGGGACCATTGACATTTATACAGCGATCAGTTCTATGAATATGCACTGATTACTGTGTAAATGTCACTGGCAGGGAAGGGGTTAACACTAGGGGGCAATCAAAGGGTTAACTTTGTTCCCTGGGGGGTGTTACTAACTGTGTGGGGGCTGGGCTGAGTGAGGGAGGAGAGTGATTGTTGCTCCCATATACAGGAAGCATGCGATCACACTTCTTCTCCCCTGTCAGAGCGGAGAGCCGTTGTTTACATACATGGATCCCCGTTCTGTCACTGCTGAAGAACGATCACGGGTAGCCAGCGGACATCGAGTCCACCCAACCCACTTCCTGGCGCCCCCTCTACACAGTGAGTGCACGAGCGTGCCTCCTGCGGCGTGCGCTCATTCACGTTCCGCGGTCTGGCAGCCGCCATCAGGTGATGGCGATATGCGATATTGAGCCATGTTGCCGCCATTAATCCACGGCGGGCGGTCGGCAACTGGTTAAAATATTTTCAAAATCTAGATGTGCAAAGTTAGTAGAGAGAAATCCCAACAGACTCAAGGCTGCAATTAAAGCAAAAGGTGGTTCAACAAAATACTGATATAAGGGGGTGATCCTTTTCCAAGTCAGTGATTCTTTTCCATACCCACTGTACATTGCAGCTTACCAAGTCCGTAGAAGTGATGGCTGCATTTGTTTTCTTTTTTTTAGTCTTATTCCTCCTTTATTTCACCTGCAGATCCTGCCAGTAACAAACTTCCTGTCTTAGGGTGTCTGCAAGTAGTAAAGCAGAAATCTTTGGACAGCAGAATGGTAATTCTGGGGGGGAGAGGGGTGTTAGATGTACTATCAGATTTAGATTAATAGAAACTGAACTCCAGCTAATACTTTATAGGCAGTTACAGATAACAGTTTTATTTCTTTTGGGGTAAAGATTTTTTATAAATGAATAAAAGCTGATCATTGTAAGCACCCCTATCAGTGTTACATGGTTTGTCACAACCCTCTGTGACAACTGCCACTTTTGCTGGTCCCTTAAAGAAAGCTGAAAAACAACAGACTTAAAGTGTTTGTTAACCTTTAAAAAAATAAATATTGATCATGTTCCTTTAGGCTGGGTTCACACCTATGAGAATTTCCCTGCATCCAATTCGCATAACGGGAGATTGCGACCAGCTCTCTATGGAGCAGATATCTCCGCTGGGGCTCCAGTGCGAATTTGCATAGGAGCCCTGTGCACCTTTTGGTCTGTTTCAGGTCAGAATTCAGCCCAAAATTCGGAGCCGCATGCAGCAAAAGTGTGAACCCAACCTTAAAGCAAGTAATACAGTACAGTGCTTGTGCTGTGAAATTATGCTCAGTCTATCACCTAAAAAAACTGGCTTATCCTGCCAGTGTCAGCCCTCCCCCTGTAAACTGACCACGGTATATCAGGGCTGCTGAGCCCTGACACCGCGGTCAATTTACGTGCCTCCGTCATCTGCAGCTCTCCTCTGTCCTCCTCCTCCCCCCTCTCCTCCCTGCCTGTCAGCTCTGTGTCAGTGCCCACCCTTCCCCTCCTGCTGCACATGTTACTTTAAACGTTTTATACCAATCTCTCTGTTTAATAATCCATTGTGCCCCTGTGTGTGTGTTTTATAAAAATAAGACATTCTTTACCTTATCTCAGAGCGCCGCTCGGCACTAACGTGACTCACTGCCTCTCTCCTCCTCTCCTCCCTGCTTCCCGACTGACGTTAGCGGGGGTTTCTTGCCTCCACCTGCTGCAGCTGTCAGACGGGGAGAGCAGAGAGGCGGAGGGTCACGTGAGCGCCGAGATAAGTTAAGGGACGGCTTATTTTTATTAAAAACGCACACACAGGGGCACAAAGGATTATTAAACAGAGAGAATGGTATTAAGTGCATAAAGTGGCTTAACAACCACATTAAAGTAGAACTATAGGCAAAACTTTTTTTTTTCATTTTGGATAGAGTAAGGGAGGGTTATAACCCCTATCAGGTATTTTTTGCCATTTGTTTCTCATTGGGGAGATTTGCCTTCACTTCCTGTCTCATAGCCAAAGCAGGAAGTGAAAGGAAATCCCTGCAAATTAAGGGAATCCCTTGGGGACCCCCAGATCACCAGAACGAATGTTCCCATTGGAAGATTTCCCCTCTATTACTTTTCTGGGGTCAACTCAAAATTTTGGATTTTCTTTTACTTTCATTTTCAATGATAATAGTAAACAGGAGAAACAGAGAGGTTGAATCTCCCTAACGGGGACACAGACAGCAATAACACCTGACAGTTCTACTCCCTCTTCACTCCAATGAAAACTTAAAAAAGTTTTGCCTTTAGTTATACTTTAAGCCAAACACACATGGATTTAAATTCAGCCGGTTCAGCAGGGACCATCTGAGATTCGATCCATCTATGGGCAGGCTGATGGTACCCAATTTGATCCATCGAACGACTTGGGTACAACCAGCCTGTCAAATTTTGCACATGTGATTAATGTCAGCGACTATAGCTGCTAGCAGTAATCATTGTGTTCTGCCAGCCAGGAAGGCTCAGCACCCCAACCCCCCCAAGCAGATCACAATGAGCGCTGCGGGAGGCACAGTCAGTGTTGATGGGGAAATCAAGCACCCGTGGTGGAAGGAATGAAGATCAAATCATCTATGGGCTGCTTTACTACCGGATCACCAGGTGAAAATAAAGGAAAAAAGGCCTATAAATAAAAGAAAACGTGTGCAGCCATCACATCTAAGAATCAGTAAGCTGAAATGTAATACATTTTTATTTTGGGGTTTATTACCACTTCACCTTATAGATTAAAGATGTCATACAAATGATATAAAACATTCATTAATAAATCTAAGTTCTTAAAAAAAATTAAAACAAAGTAAACCAAAAAACATTGGGTTTGGAACCATGTTATTAAATATATAAATATGTTCATAAAAATATGTTTTCTGTTTATATAATAAGCATACTATTTAAATGAAATTAGGATATATGGAGAACCTTCATTTATGTTTTCAATATTTTTTAACAGTGCAGATTTAAAGTATCGTTATGATGAATGCGGGATATTTTTATTCAGAGATAATAATGATATTTTTGTGTAATAAATTCCTCTACTTACATGTATTCTCTGTGTGCTGAGTGTACAGCTGCAGCATTGCTGTAACGCCATAACACTATCGCTGACGATACAACATCCAGGACAGCATCAAACTAAAAGATAAAACAAGTCATGAGCTGAACACATTCAACCACGCATTTTTTATAGAAATTGTAGAACAACATTTTGGTTGTTTTTTAATATTTTTTTTTATGTTTTAACCATTTGACCTCCGGAAGGTTTTACCCCCTTTATGACCAGGGCATTGTGTGCTATTCAGCACTGTGCTACTTTAACTGGTAATTGAACGGTCATGCAACGCTGTACGCAAATTACATTTATATCATTTTTTTTCATACAAATACAGTTTTCTTTTCTTAGTTTTTGATCACCTCTGGGTCTTTTTATATAAATGAAAAAAGACTGGAAATTAAAAAAAAAATCAAAAAACATTCTACCAGTTTTTTTTTCCTGGGGGGGGCGTCAAACAACCCCCCCCCCCCCCCCCAGTCGGCCGTAAGGCAAAACCCCTAGGTTGCGGGCGGGAAGCGCTCCTATGGGTGGCTCTTTCTGTTGTGTCTCCTCCTCTGCATCGTGGCGGCTTCTGCCATTCGTCTCCTCCCTTTTCCTCCTAGGCGTCCAATAGGATCACCTGTCCTTTCAGCCATTCGGGTTATGGGTCCCAGGACCCGCTTCCTGATTGGCCGTGAGGAGGATCGGTGTGCCAGAACCGAATATTCATTCGCAATTGTCACACAACTGGGTGGGCTCAGAGAGCAGTGCTCTGCCCCTCCTCCCCAAGCTCACCCTTTTTTGAGGCCATGCGTCCAGCACCCTGCATGTAGATTAGGGGACCGGACGCATGGATAGGGGGGCGGCGCCTGTGTGCCCCTAATGGACGGACCGCCACTCAGTTCTACTTTCTGTTATAAAACATATCCAATAAAAAGAAAAAAAAATATTCATATAGTCAAGCCAAAATGTATTCTGCTACATGTCTTTGGTAAAAAAAAAAAAAAAGTCCCAATAAGTGTATATTAATTGGTTTGTGTGAAAGCTATAGCGTCTACAAGCTATGAGATATATATGGAATTTAAACAGCTACGGTATCAGACAAAAGTGAGTACGACGTCATCTGTGACGAAACGTACGTCAGGAGGGCGCGCTGACGTCACCATCTGATACGAATGTGCCGGCTTTTATTGTATACACGCGTGATTTTAAAGTGATCTATGTGAGTACCTTGCTTTGTTTCTAAGACAATAAATTGGTAACTGTACTTCACTATATTGAGTCCTTTCTTCTCCTCGGCACGGTCACGGGTATGGGATACCTTTTGCCTTATGTGTGAACCCGCCTTGATGTGAGCGAGCTGCTGCTAGGATCCAACTGTATCTGGCTGAGGCTGATTCTATGAGAACGCAGTGGAGCAGTGAGAGTATCCTATTATCATCTTAAGCTGGGCTTCCAGCTGGGTCTGGTAAGCCTCCTCATTATTACGGTGGTGGATTCACACAGTGTGCGGTGCACGGGGTGCTAGATCTACATTGGGAAGTCCTTTATGCCTCATTGAGGACTATTTTTACATCTTTCAGCGCGGCTATAATAAAATATTTACAAAAATGTGCAGGGTGTACTCACTTTTGTGAGATACTGTATGACGGTATACTGGTAATGGTGGTGATCAGCGACTTTTAGTTGGACTGTGAATAGCAGACAATCAGGCACTAGCAGACACTATCTGGGAGGGACACTAACTGACATTGCTAGTGACACTAATACAGTGATCAGTGATAATACTATACACTGACACTGTACCAATTACAATGGGTTGAAAGATGTTAACCTCTAGTGGCAATCAAGGGGGTTTACTGTGAGCCTAACAATGTGTAATGTGTGCTGCTTTTACTTTCTTATCCGGCTGTTTTTTCTCCCTGCTTTTCAGGGAAAAGAAACCCCCAGATCACTGTTCACTGTTTTAGAAAACACAGAACTCTGCGTTTGATTGGACGCAGCTGATCAGCTGATATCAGACAAAATCATTGGCTGAAATCACCTGCCAAATTGGTGCGGAGTCCAGTCAAAGCACGGGTAGGCAGAGGGCGCGCGCATGCCCTCCCCAAACTCGGAAGAGGGCCGCCGCTTACAGGTACGTGATTGTGCCTGTACCTGCCGCCAACCCATAGTATATTTATTGTCATCGGTTGGCGAATAGTTAAACCGATCCAATTGCCGTTGAAAGAATCACTTGAATTACATTTCTTTAGTTGTGAAATTTAAAGTGGAACTTCACTTAAAGAGCAGAGTCCCACTGGTATACTTTCTCCTCCCAGCCTGTAAATGCTGAGTTACAAGTTTTCTGTAACTTTTTTGGGGGGCTGGGGGTGGGGAGGGATCTGATTTTCATTGGTACCTGCTACTGCCCCTTCTGCAATCCTTGCCTAGGTTAGTATGACATTCCTTGCCTGCCCCCTCCCCTTCTGCGGCATCCTGGGACACATCATATGTCCCAGGAGGCTGCAGAACCTTTCACGGAGCTCCGTGTGAGCTTGCACATGTACAGTGGTGAGCTGGCTGTGGTTCCAGAGGAAGCCACAACAGTCTCCCTTATCCAAGATGTTGTTGGGAACCCGCGGTGGTAAGAATAGGCTGCGGGAAGACAGCGCTTTACTCCAGGCACTGGTAAGTACCTGATATTTAAAAGTACTTTAGGGGCTGCCCTACAGCCCTACAGCAGGTTTACTGCTACAGGACGGCACCTGTAACACGTGACCCAACTCTTCAGAGTAGGGGGTCTGCATGGATGCCGGTGGCAGCTCCGCAAACTCGATGTCTGCCGGCACTAGTTGATAATCGAGCAGAGAGGCAGAACGGTGGTCTAATGTGTTTGTTGTTTTAGTAAAAAAAAAAAAAAGAAAAGAATTACCTTTAGAAACACTTTAAACCTCTACATTTATAAGACCTCCCATAGACCTTAAAGAGTGGTCAGAAATCAAGGCACGATTGGACCTCTCTCTAATAAATGGCACATGATGAACACATTTGGTATTGTTTTCTGAAGCTGATGCAGTTGGCTGTGCCCAAGGTTTTGACCTCCTTTGCCCTTGTAGCACCCTCTACTGTGTGCTAGAAGTCACTAGGTAAATTCTAGTTTAGCTCAGGGCTAAGCCTGAGCTATGAAATCTGGGTCAGAGTTCAGTGAGTCAGGGCTGGATGGCTCATCCTAGCAGCTCTCTGGTGCCTCGTCCTGTTTTTGGGACATTGGAGAATGTTCTAGAGCTAGTGGGCGGAAGCTAGGAGGGGCTGCTATGAATATTTATGAGGCCTTGGTCAATCCCCAGTAGTGGGGTGGCAGGAGGCAGAGCTTACCTCATAAATAGTCATGGGCCATCAGGGGCAGTCGGGTGGAAGATAGAGATACAGTGCTGAGGAAGCTGTCGATGGCCCACAGGAGTGCACCCTAGTCTGGGGGTAGGGGCGTCCTGCTTGGGCCGAGGCTCGGGTGCTGGAAGGATCCTGCCATAAAACACAGGAGGAAGCCCTTCTTGGAGGCACAGGAGCATAAGAGAGGACAGCATGAGTAGATCAGCACTGCTAGAGACTAACAAAAGGGAGGACTACCACATGTAGCCAGTCTCCCTGAAGACAGCGGTGTGCTTAAGTCTTTATCCTTCCCTAGAAATCTCCAGGTGAGAGTCAGCCGGGTGGGCTGGTGAAGAGTCAGTCTGGAGGACTGGTGTGGAGAAGTTAGCCTGAAGTGCTAGTGAAAGGGGCAGCTGCAGCCAGGTGGGTTGGCAGTGCCTGAAGCGGTAGTCCTGGGACCAGTGGCCACAGATGAGAAGTGCAAGCTGTTTCACTGTAATTTTGCTACACAACAAGGGGCTGTGAGTTCCTGCCTGTAAAGGGCCATAGCTAAATCTGACTGAGAGCCTGTCAGCATGGGTGTATCTAACGCGAGGCAAACAAGGCGTTTGCCTGGGGCAGCGCTTTTCAAGGAGGCGGCATGCCCCCCTACCCATCCTTTCGCCATCCCTGCAACATTCCTAACATTTTTTGCTGATGATTCCACTGCTCTACGTGGGACTTGACAGCAGCAACCTGTGACCCTGCCCTCCTTCCTAGCGCTATCCCTGCCTCGCACTGGTATTGGGTACAGCCACAGCTCCCCCCCACCCCCCCACTTACACAGCCACATCCTACTTCCTAACCTGTGGCCGTGGCTGTAAGGAGGGAGAAGGAGGCAGCAGGAGGAGAGGCTTGCTCGCAGCAGGCTTCCCGATCCCTGGAAGGGAGTCCAGGAGAGTCCCCTTTTTCCATTTCTCTCCTTTTCCATGACCTCCATCTGTCTTTTCTTCCTATCTCTTCCCATAGGGAGGGGAGCACTGTGGCAGGCTAGAGAGGGTTTTGGGGGGAATACTGTGGCAGGCTAGAGAGGGGTTTGGGGGGGAGCACTGTGGCAGGCTAGAGAGGGGTTTGGGGGGAGCACTGTGGCAGGCTAGAGAGGGGTTTGCGAGGAGCACCAAGGCAGGCTAGCGGGGGGGGGGGCTTCTACCCTACAGTCCACCAGAGATCCCGCACAGCCACCAGAGACCCTGCACATCCACCAGAGACCCCGTACAGCCACCAGAGACCCCGTACAGCCACCAGAGACCCCGTGCAGCCACCAGAGACCCCGCACATCCACCAGAGATCCCGTACAGCCACTATAGCCATCCAAATCGGAAGGGGAGGAACAAATTTAGACCCTAGGGTTCCTACAGAGATTTCTAGAGGTTCCTTGAGCAATAAGCAATTTATGCCTCTCAGATAAGTTACAATGACACCAATGATCTTTTTTAGCTACAGTATATATAATGGGGAGATTTTTCCCACTAACCCAATGCTAATATACTGTGAGCTGTGGATATAGTAATTATTATTAGGGGTTCCCTAAGAACTGAAAGTTATTTGTTAAAAAACATTGAGAAAGGCCACTCTAAAGAAAAAACAGAAAAGCCTGTTAAATTTGAGACTGGTTGAATGTTTAAAAATATAGAGGTTTTGAGAATTCTCTCCAAATATATCCAAGGACAAAATAAGAATTTATAAATTAACCATGAGCAGTGAAGAACAATGGCTCATCTGGAATGGTAGAAAGCAGTGGGTATCTTTGGAATAGTTTCATTGTGGTACAAAGAAAAACAATCATAATTTTGTAAATGACTGTGGGGACTGCTACGATTGGCTGGTATCCAAACAAAAATGTAAATTACACAAGGGATGGTTTATTACTGCATTCAAAATCAACACTAGGAAAAAAAAAACTAGGGACTTTCTAGGACGGCGCTCAAAGATGATAAATTCAACACATAGATGCATATGTAGCATCTTCCTAAAATAGGTTGCTAGAGAAGCTCAAGTAAATCTAGTTATTTAGCTCCTCTGAAATTGGAACCCTCCACGGTAAGGGACTTTAAGGCATACCGGATTGGAGACATACAGACACCATGGATCGTAAAAAATCTAAATATTTATTATAAGTGTGTCACCACTAAAAATAGGCCACATGGCCCGGATACGAGTACTGGTAAATTGAAAATCACATGGACAAAACATAACAAAACAAGACGAAACCAAGCAGTGAAGCGCTGTACTGAAACATATGGTGGTATGGGAACCCCCACGGTTGGAAAAAGACTGCAAGAACATCCAACGTGTTTCGAGACAGTTGACGGGCTCTTCTTCAGGGATGTTTACAGTCGGGTTTCCTTTTAGACTGGGCAGACCAAGTAAGGCACCATATGGCCCTCTCTGAGTAAAAGGGAGATAAAACTTCACACAAAAAATCATGATGTCAAGGGTGTTGATTGTGTTTAAAATTTTGAAAGATTCCTCCTAAGGATGGCTTACTCCTGCCAAATTTGTAGGGGACAAACCGGATGCAGAGGAAGGAAGATGGTAATGTGACCGATGAGCATGCCACTCAGGGTTGGCGTCAAGCGAAAAAGGTGGGCTCGGCCAGGGTGTGTCCAGAGTATGAACAGATTCTATCAGCGTGCAGACCGACTCAGGCCCGCCCAAGGCAGGTGTCCACCACCCACATGGGTCAGAGTGGGCGGGGGGAAAAATCATCAAACGAGAAGGGACGCCGAAATACAGTCGGGTTACCACTCAGCTGTCCGTGAGTGTTGGGGTAGGGAGTGCAGTGCAGTGTGGTAACTGCACAGAGGCGCTTGGTCCTGGACAGGGATACCATCCACCCGCACTAAGCAAGGTCCATAAAGACATGGATGAGCGAGTTTGGGGTGGAGGAACTTGACTGGCCTGCACAGAGTCCTGACCTCAACCCGATAAAACACCTTTGGGATGAATTAGAGCGGAGACTGTGAGCCAGGCCTTCATGTCCAACACCAGTGCCTGACCTCACAAATGCGCTTCTGGAAGAATGGTCAAACATTCCCATAGACACTCCTAAACCTTGTGGACAGCCTTCCCAGAAGAGTTGAAGGTGTTATAGCTGCAAAGGTTGGGCCAACTCCATATTGAACCCTACGGACTAAGGCTGGGATGCCATTAAAGTTCATGTGCATGTAAAGGCAGGTGTCCTAATACTTTTGGTAATATAGTGTATATTAAATTATCCTGCCATTCATCAACTCTTCACCTTGTACCAGAAAAATAGATAATTTCACCCAATTGCAAGCAACAAGGTCAACCACTCTGAAATAAGATTCAATTCCAGGAGGATGATAGTTTGGAAATAGGGCTGGAGGCTAAACTGGTGTTGTGTGCTGTCACATTTACCACCGAAAATTGACTAAAACATGCAAGTATGGTGAAACAAACTTTTTGCCATTCATATGTAATATATGTTCATTGTTTGAATATTAGCAGTTTCTTAAAAAAACACTAAACCATAAAAAGTATATTTTCTCTAATACATTTTAGTTCTCCATTTTAGGGTTGCCACTTTTTCTTCAAGCCAAACCCGAACACTTTTGCGGCGCACATCAAATTTTTTCCTGTCCTTTAGACTTTAAGGGGGCCATTGGAGGTAGAAAATGTCCTGGGCCCAGCACTGGTGAGGGTAAACATGGCCCAAATGTTAGTGATCAATAGGAGTGCCCCATCACTGGTATCAGTGGAAGAAATAGTGCCCCATTGTTGACGTAAGTGGGAGGAATAACACTTCATATCATATGGAAGAATAGTGCCCCAAGGGCCAGATAAAGGCTAGCAAAGGGCCACATCCGGCCCTGGGGCAGCAGTTTGGAGACCCCTGGCATACACTATAGGATAACAGACCTGAGGCACCTTTGGGCATTCCAAAGAAAATAGTAATGCAGCACACAGTGCCCGCACACCTCCTGTCAGGCCCTGTTCTGAGCTACATTCATGTCTGAGTAATGTGTCCGGGTTTCAGGGAGACTGGAACCCGCACACATGATTCAAAACCCAAACTGTCCGGGTGAATCCCGGACAGATGGCAACCCTACTCCATTCGTATATTTATATTAGCGTGCTGACCCATTCATACTTGTGGGCTTTCCTGCACTTTACAGCACATATTAAGTGCCTATAAAACTGGTGCTAATGGCTATACTTTTTAATGTTACTCTCATATACCTTGCCTATTGGTGCACTTAGATGCGGTTCATTTAAAATCAGCCATGCCTGCTGCTGTTTTGGTGTGCTTAAGGGGAACGTACCAGGAAGAAAAGAGCTATTGGTAATGCAGCAGTTAAATAAGGTTAAGGGTCCCTAATGAATCTTTAAGGGTTTATTCACACCACAATGTTGTTGAACATTGAAATGCATTCTGCTATGAAGCAAATTCAAAAGTATCTTCAACGCATGAAAATTTACTGCATGCTGCAATTTTTGCATCTCAGCGTACCGCAATGCACAAACTGCATATGCAAGCAACTCCTATGCAGTGGTGTGAATGAGCCCTAAAGCTAGATGCAGACCTTTAGAGGTAGGGTAAGTGTTAGGATTACAGGAAGGGTTAGTGTGAGGGTTAGGCTACTTTAACACTGAGGTGCTTTATAGGCGCTATTTAGCTAAAAATAGAGCCTGTAAAGTGCCTAAAAATCCCCCCCCCCAATCCACCCCCAATGTGAAATCCAGAGTGCTTTCACACTGGGGCGGTGCGCTTGCAGGACGTTATAAAAAGTCCTGCAAGCAGCATCTTTGGGGCGGTGCGGTGGGTGGTGAAACACCGGCTCTCCACCACCCCTGTCCATTGAAAACAATGGGCAGCGCTTCCGAAGCGGCTGCACACCATAGTTACATATTTGGTCAGGTTGAAAAAAGACACAGGTCCATCTAGTTCAACCAAAAAAATCTTTCACCCACAGTTGATCCAGAGGAAGGCAAAAAACCCCAGCAAAGCCAATGATCCAATTTGCTACAACGGGGGAAAAAATTCCTTCTTGATTCTCCGAGAGGCAGATTCACCCTGGATCAACTTTACCTAAAAATGTTAGTACCCAGTTATATTATTTAGATTAAGGAAAGAATCCAGGCCTTTTTTAAAGCAATCAACCGTGCTGGCCAAAACCACCTCTGGAGGGAGTCTATTCCACATTTTCACAGCTCTTACTCCGAAGAAACCTTTCCGTATTTGTAGATGAAATCTTTTTTCCTCTAGACGTAAAGAGTGCCCCTTGTCCTCTGTGATGACCTTAAAGTAACTCAACACCAAGTTCACTATATGGACCACTTATGTATTTGTACATGTTAATCATATCCTCCCTTAATCTCCTCTTCTCAAGAGAGAGAATAAATTCAGATCCTCTAATCTTTCCTCATAGCTGAGCTCCTCCATGCCTCTTATTAGTTTGGTTGCCCTTCTCTGCACTTTCTCCAGTTCCCCGATATCCTTTTTGAGAACAGGTGCCCAAAACTGAACTGCATATTCCAGATGAGGTCTTACTAATGATTTGTACAGGGGGGCAAAATAATGTCTCTATCTCTGGAGTCCATACCTCTCTTAATACAAGAAAGGATTTTGCTTGCTTTGGAAACCGCAGCTTGACATTGCATGCCATTATTAAGCTTATGATCTAACAAAACCCCCAGATCCTTCTCCACTATGGACCACACCGCCTCAGTAGAGGGGCGCGCCAGCACTTTTAACCCCATTTTAACACCTTGTGGTGGTTAAAAGTGCCGCGCTCCCGCCTGCATAGCAGCGCCGTAGCGCCGCTATAACAGCGGTAAATCCCCGCTGAGACTAGCAGGGATTTACCACTACCGCCCGCCCCCCCCCAGTGTGAAAGTACCCTTACAGGAAGGGTTAGTGTTACGATTACAGGAAGGATTAGTGTTAGAATCACAGGTAGGGTTAATGTTGGGGTTACAGGAAGGGTTAGTGTTGGGGTTACAGGAAGGGTTAGTGTTGGGGTTACAGGAAGGGTTAGTGTTAGGATTACAGGTAGGGTTAGTGTTAGAATCACAGGTAGGGTTAGTGTTGGGGTTACAGGAAGGGTTAGTGTTAGGGTTACAGGTAGGGTTAGTGTTAGGGTTACAGGTAGGGTTAGTGTTAGGATTACAGGAAGGGTTGGTGTTAGGAGTACAGGAAGGCTTAGCGTTAAGATTACAGGGAGGGTTAGTGTTAGGGTTATAGGAAGGGTTAGTGTTAGGGTTGCAGGAAGGGTTAGTGTGAGGGTTACAGGAAGGGTTAGTGTGAGGGTTACAGGAAGGGTTAGTGTGAGGGTTACAGGAAGGGTCAGTGTTAGGATTACAGGTAGGGTCAATGTTGGAGTTGCAGGAAGGGTTAGTGTGAGGATTACAGCAAGGGTTAGTATGAGGGTTACAGGAAGGATTAGTGTAAGGATTACAGGAAGGATTAGTGTTAGGATTACAGGAAGGGTCAGTGTTAGCATTACAGGTAGGGTCAGTTTTGGAGTTACAGGAAGGGTTAGTTTTAGGATTACAGGTAGGGTGAGTGTTAGGATTGCAGGTAGGGTTAATGTTGGGGTTACAGGAAGGGTTAGTGTTAGGATTACAGGCAGGGTTAGTTTTAGTATTACAGGAAGGGTTAGTGTTGGGGTTACAGGAAGGGTTAGTGTTGGGGTTACAGGAAGGGTTAGTGTTAAGATTACAGGAAGGATTAGTGTTGGGTTTACAAGAGGGGTCAGTGTTAGGATTACAGGTAGGGACAATGTTTGAGTTACAGGAAGGGTTAGTTTTAGTATTACAGGAAGTGTTATTGTTGGGGTTACAGGAAGGGTTTAGTGTTGGGGTTACAGGAAGGGCTACTGTTGGGGTTACAGAAAGGATTAGTGTTAGGATTACAGACAGGATTAGTGTTAGTATTACAGGAAAGGTTAGTGTTGGGGTTACAGGAAGGATTCATGTTAGGATTAGTGTTAAGATTACAGGTAGTGTTAGTGTTAGGAAGTGTTAGGATTAGTGTTAGGGTTACAGGTAGGATTGATGTTAGGATTAGTGTTAGGGTTACAGGTAGAATTGGTGTTAGTATTACAGTAAGGGTTAGTGTTGGGGGTCACAGGAAGGGTTAGAGGAAAGGTTAGCATGAGGGTTACAGGGAAGGATAATTGTCAGGGTTACAGGGAGGGTTAGGATTACTGGGAGGGTAAAGCCTGGTACACACCAGCAGTTTTTTTTCGTTCAACCCAGTGGTCTGAATGAAAAAAAACTGAAGACTTTGAGAGGAGCTGCTGTACTAACAATCCAATGTTAAAAGAGTTATAAAGGCAAAAGACTTTTTATCTTAATGCATTCTATGCAGTAACATTAAAAATCTTCTGTGTGTAGCAGCCTCCCCAGCACCCCCTAATTACTTACCCGAGCCCCATCTCTCTGCAGCGATGTCCACGAATGTCTAAGCCATCCGGGACTCTCCTCCTGATTGGCTGAGGCACAGCAGTGGCGAGATTGGCTCCCGCGGCTGTCAATCAAAGTCAGTCAGCCAATCAGGGGAGAGAGGGGGCGGGCTCCGTGGTTGAATAGATACAGGGAGCTGTGACTCAGCTTGGGTACCCCCGTAGCAAGCTGCTGGCTGAGGGGGCACTTGATAGGAGGGAGGGGCCAGGAGGAGAAGAAGAGGGACCCGGGAAGCGGAGGATCCGGGCTGCTCTGTGCAAATCGAGCTGCACAGAGGAGGTAAGTGTAAGATGTTTGTTATATAAAAAGAAAAAAAAAAAAACAAGACTTTACAATCACTTTAATACAGTGTTCTCCCCCGCTAAGCTATTGTGTTCTGACAGGGGGACAACCCCAACCAGAGCCATTAGCTAAGAGTGCTGATTGGATGCCAATCATTAGACCTTATTCCATCATGCCCCCTTGACAGAAGCCGGCTGAAGGGCCAGCTTCCATCGGACCGGCTGCTGTATAAAAAGGCCGATTGTCAGCCGGTTTCTGTTGAACCGGCCAATGATGGCTGATGTTCGGCCGGTGTGTACAGGGCTTTAGTTTAACCAGTTGCCGACCGCCAGCTGCGGCTTAACGGTGGCAAAGTGGTTTGTTATCGCAAACCGCCGTAACCTGACAACGGCCGTGATAACGAGTATTGTGAGCGTGCCCTGCTGGTGGCGCTCACTGTGTTCTGGGGGGGGGCAGGGAGCGGGTAGGGCGGACTCAATCTCCGCCGGCTACCCGCGATGGCCCCCCCCCCCCGCAGTGAGAGAACGGAGGTCCTTGTATGTAAACACGGATCTCCGTTCTGGCAGAGCTGGAAGCTGTGATCACTCCCCTCCCCCTGCCAGCCCAGCCCCCATACAGTTAGAACACACTGAGGGAACACAGTTAACCCTTAGAGCGCCCCCTTCAGGTTAACCCCTTCACTACCAATGACATTTACACAGTAATCAGTGCATTTTCATAGCACTGATCGCTGTATAAATGCAAATGGCCCCAAAAAAGTGGCAAAATGGTCTGACAATAAACACAGATTGCAATTTTTTTTTTTACCAAAAATATGAGGAAGAATATGAATCCGCCAAAACCAATGAAAAAAAAAAATTTTTTGTTATTTTTTTTTTGGATTTGTATTTTAGCAAAAAGTAAGAAATATTGTTTTTTTTGCAAAATTGTCATTTTTTTTGTTTATAGCGGTGATCAGAAATGATGCAGAGGTGATCAAATACCCCCAAAAGAAAGCTCTATTTGTGGGGAAAAAAAAGGACACAAATTTTGTTTGGGTACAACGTCGCACGACCGCGCAATTGTCAGTTAAAGCGACGCAGTGCCGAATCGCAAAAAGTGCTCTGGTAATAAACTGGGAAATCCTTCCGGGGCTGAAGTGGTTAAGGAATAGGATTAAAGGGCAGGGTCATCTAAGGGCCTTAGAGTGATATTAAACTCTTATCAGTACTTGTAGCAGATAATTTAATCAGTTACTGAATATGCAGTTTCTTCATCTATTAATCCTTACCTATGTTCCAGATTGAGCTGAACCCATGATGGCTGCCCCAGGATTCCTGAGTCAGGGTGGCTCCTTTCATTGCAGTATCCCATGGAGCCATCCTTGCATGCAGGGACTAGAGTGGTGTCTTCCTAACAGGCCCGGAGTGGCCCCAATCCCCAGGCCCGGAGTGGCCCAAATCCCTGCTGCTGGGGTCCTCAACCTCCGGGAAGTAAGCGGCAACAGGGCTAATACAGACCACGGTCGCCGCTCACCTCCCGCTATGTGGCCATGCCTGAGTCTCCTCTCCTGCCCCACCATCCTATCAGCAGAGCAGGGGACGGGAAGAGCTGGAGATCTGCACAGAGAGCGGGAGCCTTCTCATATTAACTGGCGGGTAATCTCCTGCTTGTTAATATGATCCAGATCTGCAGCTCCTCTCCCTCCCCTGCCCTGCTGATAGGAGGACATTGTCAGCGTGGTACAGCCAGGAAGATCATCTGAGAAGCCAATCTGTGCTTGACCCTTGAGAGGCCACACAGGCTGAATCCTGCCTCTGCTCTGCCAAAGGTAGGGCTGTGCAGGGGAGGCAGACAGTAAAAAGGGGCACTGTGATTGGAGAGAAAAGTGCAAGGGGCACTGTGATGGGGGGGGGGGCTGTGATTGCTAGGGGCAGTGTATTGTAAAAGGAGCACTGCGATATAAAGGGGTCTGCACTGTAAAGGGGCACTGTAATCATTATATCATTACAGTGCCCCTTTACAGTGCAGTTTTCTTTATATCACAGTGCTCCTTTACTTTAGCATGCAGAGAACTGACTCTGTGAATATCCCGTCACCAACCGCCCATCACCCCCCTGTCCCTGGAAAAGTTGCCTGCAATGCCAAAAATGTCTGGGCCCAGTCCAGATCTGCTTCCTACACTGTGTGCACCAATAGAAACACACAGCCCCATAGCCTAAGATAGCAAGGCACTCTCCTGCCTCTTGCTCTCCTCCCCCCTCATATCTCCAGGCAAACAGACTGACTGGAGACTGGACTGTCAGGGAAACAGCACTCTCGCCTAGGCCAAAATTATGTTATACATCCAAGGAGCATTCATGGGCATTTTTTTTCTTTCATCTAG
>BLSH010502084.1:175074-193509 GCA_018402905.1 Glandirana rugosa
GAACCGTAAAAAAAAAAAAAAAAAAAAAAAAACCAACAGTATATATACCACTTTGTGGGCGCTATAACTTCACGCAAAAATCAATCTACACATATAGCAGAATACATTTTGGCCAAAAATGTATGTAGAAACTTGATATTTTTTTTTTACATTATTTTAATGTAGAGAATTTGTAGCAAAGTAAAAAAAATTTTTTCTTCAGAATTTTTGGTATTTTTTAGGTTATATCACAAAAATAAAGAACCCAGAGGTAATCAAATACTACCAAAAGAAAGCTCTATTTGAGGCTAAATGAAAATTTGCTAGATGACCTTTGGGTAGTGAAGGGGGTGGAAGAAACTCTGTCCCACTACTTTAAAGAAAATGCCAAGTGGATGAAGTGGATGATGGGATACTGTGGGAGGGCCATAAGGTGGTGGCGCGAGGCTCCCTTATAACTTGGGGCTCCAAGTTGAAGAAGGAGAGGCAGGCAGACTTCCAACGGGTCCTAGGGGCCTTACAGCAGGCGGAACTGGGGCATAAACGAATGGCGAATCCGGACGAACTTCAACACTTAACGGAATTACGCACCCTATTTTCTAAACTCCTAGATCGACGGATTAATTGTCGCTTACGCTACGTGGCCCATAAGTACTATGAATATGGTAACAAATGCGCCAGGATGCTGGCTAGGGCGCTCCGGAAAAACCGTATGTCGGCACATGTCCATAAGCTGCATTCTCCCACTGGGGAACCGGTACAGCATACCTCCAAAATAGCGTTGATGTTTCAGGATTATTACGCAGCCCTTTATGACCTAGATCCGGACACATCCCCCACTGAAACCGCACAGAAGCGAACACACATAGAGGCCTATCTTTCTTCCCCAGATTTCCCCCGGTTGCCTCCAGAGCAGCAGGCTGACCTGGAGCTTCCCATCTCCCCCGCGGAGCTATTGGCTATGGTGAACTCCCTTCTGAATGGAAAGAGCCCTGGACCTGATAGCTATATGAAAGCCTACTACACAACGTTTTTTGCACAACTACAGGCCCCTCCCTATGTGTGCTTTTTTTTAACTCCCTCACTACCAATGGAGCATCTTCCACCTGGGGCTTCTTTGGCGTACATCACAGTTCTCACAATCTCTTTTGGATCTGAAGCTATTCGCTAAGATTCTCGCCAATCGCCATCTCCTACCTGGGATAATTCACCCAGACCAAACAGGATTTATAGTTGGACGGGAGGCGAGGGACAATTCCATTAGAGCCCTCCAGCTTATTCATTGGGCCCGTGCACACGATCGACTGCCTCCTTACCCTATCCTTTCAACTGACGCTGAGAAGGCGTTTGATCGTGTGGACTGGGGTATCCTTAGGGCTGTGCCGGTGAAGCTAGGCTTAGGCTCGAACATGCTGCAGTGGATCTCTGAACTTTATGTGTCCCCCACGGCCCAGGTAAAGGTGAATGGGAGTTTGTCCTCAGTGTTCCCCATCCGGAACCGCACGAGGTAGGGGTGCCCTCTCTCGCCCTTGTTATTTGCCCTAGTCCTAGAGCCCCTGTTACAGAGCATAAGATCTAATCCAAATATCAGGGGGGTCCTTGTAGGCTCCACGTAAAATAAGCACTCGGCCTACGCAGACGTTGCCCTTTTTCACATTGTGGATCCCGTTGTCTCGCTGTCGAACCTGATGGGAGAACTAACGGCCTACAGTCAGGTTTGTAACTTTTGGATCAATTACTCCAAAACGGAGATCCTGCCCATCACTATCCCTCCGACTATGGCATCTGCCTAACAGGGGTCTTTCCCCTTTACATGGAAAAAAAACATCTTTACGTTACCACGGTATACACCTCACTTAAAATCTAGATACCTTGTACATTCCTAACTAGGTCCCCTTACTGGGACAAACAAACATCATCAAAATGACAATATTGCCCCATGTGTTATTCCTCTTGCAGATGGTGCCTGTCCCTTTGCCCTCACGCTTCGTAAAGGAGATCCGTAGCCTCTTTATCGGGTTTGTTTGGAGAGGTAAGGGGCCTCGTCTGGCGATGGCGACTCTGCAGCGGGCTCAGTGAAATGGAGGCCTTGGTATAGCTAACATTTCCCAATATTATCAGTCAATAGGGCTACAACATATTCTTAACTGGAGGTTTCACATGGGTACCAAATTATGGGTGCAAATAAAGAAGGTTATGGCAGGCTGTAATCTGGCGTACGCTCCCTGGGTACCAACTGAAGCTAGGGGCCTTTCGGTGTGGGCATCTCCGCTGATGGTTCACGCCCTGAAGGCTTGGGATAGAATGAACCAGTCCCTTGTCCTAGCCCCCCCCCAACCTCGCCACTAGCCCCTGTGTGGGGTTACCCATGGTTCCCCCAGGCGAACAGATGTCCTCTCTGGGAACATGGGTAAGCGACGGTGTCTATAGCTTGGCACACTTCGTACAGGGAAGTATTTTGGCCCCACTCCCCACCCTTAGAGAGTGCTACGGTAGCTATCCATTTGACTTTTGGAGGTATCTCCAGCTCGCGAATTTCGTTGTGTCGCGGAATCGAGAGTCGCAGATAAGATCTACCTTGACGGGGTTTGAGAGCTTGTGGGCTGCACAAGACCCACAACCACACCTGATTTCAAACTCTTAGAGGCGGCCAAGCCTAGCCCCAAACCCATTTATGTCAGAGAATGGGAACTAGACCTCCAGTGTGAATTTAAGGACGAGCAATTGAACCACTTATATTGCTTAACACATTTGAGCACGGTGGAGTCGAAGACCCAGGAAAATGGCTATAAAATACTCTCACGGTGGTATTAAAAAATAAAGTAACGATTATATTAAAAAAAGTAAAGTAAAGCATGGAGACATGGATGGATGGATGGATGGATGGATGGGTGAGTTTGCTTTCAATATTAAGAAATTAATGAAATAGGATATTTCAGTCTGTGGTGCTCAGATGCAGTTGAGTTTCACTTTAAATGAAAATACACTCGAACAAATCTTACAAAATATCAAACCGCATGAAGTTAATCACACACAAGTTTAAACATGCCCTAAAGTAAATTATGTGCCAAGCAAAGGAAGCAAAAACACACACGATACATCTATACGTATTTCAGAGCTGATAACACATTACATCAATTATCACCCCCTTCCTATTTATAACCTAACGCTGAATCCAATTCCAAAGTGGCATAGCGCCTCCTGAGGGCAGTTATAATAATAGCAATGCAGGTTATTAAAGTGTTACCAAACCCAGTAATATGAAACTAGTTTATCTGCCCCCCACAGTGCCCACAGCTTATAAATCTTCTCTTTACATTAAAATACTGCCACTATATACCTTTTGGGATGATCTGTATACCACGTTTTACTGATAACCTGCACAGTTTGTCCATAGCTGTGTGTTCAAGTAGGAGGAGATTTCCACTACAGCCTCTATACACGCCCACATGTGTAATATCCATATCATGTAACCTGAACAGCTCAACTGAAACAGGAAATGTATTCTCCAGCATAAGAGACCAAATTGAGCATGTTCAGCTTTACCACCCTGCTGTGAATTATATGGACTTGCTCAGATAGACAGCGCAGGAGGGAAGGATTTATGGCATGCAGGATAAAACAGCCTTTTTACACAATGCAGAGGATTAACCCCTTAAGTTCCATAGTGAGTATAACAAACATGTTTTAAGTCACATTAATTTAAGGCTACTTACTGCAAATCCAAAGGATGAAGCGCTGTATCTCATCACGGAGACCGCTGCAGAGAGAAAAAGACACGATGTTATGGTGTGCGAAAATACATTTTCAACATAAAACAATCTATTATGCAAATGCCGCATGGAAGCGCATGGTGCTGCGGCATCATGAAGTTTTTTATATGCACAAAAATATGGGTGTTTTATCGATGCATTGGGTGGCATTAAAAATGAATGGCAATTGTGCAAACTTAGCCTGAGGCTGCATTCACACCAGTCCGATGCGAATTCCAGCCTGTCTGCTGTCCGTTCGCACAGCGCAGCAGCTGCGGGGGGAGGGAGGTGCAGCGAGCAGGGGAAAATATCCCCGTTCAGTGCGGAGGAGCATCTCCGTGTTAGATGCGTTCCCATTGAACACAATGGGCTGGGAATTCGAACCGCATTGCACAGAAAATGCACACGTTTTCTGTGCAATGTGGACTACGAATGCACCGCACATATGTGAACTGGTTTAAGCCGCATCCAATTCGCATAGGTGTGAACCCAGCCTTAAAGTACTAGGCATTTCCTTTAATCCATGCATGGGCAAATCACAGGTTTTCTTTAAAACATAATTTGAGGTGAGTAACACCATAAGCATACAAGCTATCAACCAAGTACAGTGCCTTCAAAAAGTAGTCATACCCCTTGAAATTTTCCACATTTACAACCAAAAACTTAAATGTATTTTATTGGGATTTTATGTGATTGACCAACACAAAGTGGCACATAATTGTGAAGTGGAAGGAAAATGATAAATGTTTTTTAGAATGTTTTACAAATAAATATGTGAAAAGTGTGGGGTACATTTGTATAGCGCCCCCCTGAGTCAATACTTTGTAGAACCGCCTTTCCCTGCAATTACAGCTGCAAGTCTTTGGGGGGGTCTCTACCAGCTTTGCACATCTAGAGAGGACATTTTTGCTCATTCTTCTTTGCAAAATATCTCAAGCTCTGTCAGATTGGATGGAGAGCGTCTGTGAACAGCAATTTTCAAGTCTTGTCACAGATTCTCAATTGGATTTAGGTCTGGACTTTGACTGGGCCATTCTAACACATTAATACGCTTTGATCTAAACCTTCCAAGGGGTACGAATACTTTTTCAAGGCTCTGTATGTACTGCTCAACCAGACAAAACATTTGTAATTCTGATCATCCACTTTTAGGATTCACAAATCCCTGTTAGACCGGCCAGCGATGCACCTGACCTCACTTCTCTTCACTGCAGTTAAAGTAATACAGTGTGGCCAGGGACAGTGGCCGGTGTTTTTTTCTTTGGGGGGGGCAGTAAACAGCACAACTACCCCCCCCGGGAGGGCAGTCAGGACATCAAAGCCCCGCACTTACCCCATCTAGGAAGCGGGCAAGTGGGTACTTTCCTTCTCCTCCTCTGTGGTGTGGATCCATGCATCCTCCTCCAAGGCGTTCAGTAGGATCACCTGACCTTTCAGCCAATTGGGAAATGGGTAATAGACCCGCGCTTCCTGATTGGCGGAGAAATTCATTTGCTTTTCTAACACCCGTGAGTGGGCTGCGAGCGCAATGCTCTGCGCTCAGAGTCCACTCTATTTTGAAGCCTATTCGAGCCTAAAAGGGGCCGAACGCATGAATGGGGTAGCCACGGCGGTCATGGATAGATTCATGCTATGCATGAATCTATCCATTTAGCATATAGGGGGGTGGCGAGGATAGAGGGGGCGACGCCCGCGTGCCCTTAATGGACACCCTGGTCAGGGAACTCCCCCAGTCTGTGATTGGACATTGATGGAGAAGCAACACCCTGAAGAGTCCATCGTTCTGTCTTCTCATCCTTTCAGCAAGCTCCCTGTCTCAGATTATATTAGTTTGCATGTCTTTTTTTATTTGTACATGACTTTTGATTGTTTCCACATGCTAAATTATTTTTTTTTATTAACTGAACACATTTCACTAAAATTTTAACACTCCGCTGACGTCATGAGCAAATTTTCTTTGCGCTCTAAAAATGTGTTTGTGAAAAAGTTTGTTTGCTAACTAACATGTGCTAAGCTGCTGAGTCATCAATTGATGTTAAATTAAGTGTTTAAGTGCAAAACCGAGGCAGCTCAGCTTCTCCTGCTGAAAACATTCAATGTTTAACTACTGATAAGCCCCCGTTCATGACGGTGAGACTTGTCATTTGATTTGACAAGTCCAAAATTGCATGACAAGTTGCACCCCATTGCAAGCAATGGAACCTTTCATATCGCCGCGACTCTTGTCACAGAGATTATGAAAAAGTTTCCTGCACTACTTTTCATTGTGACTTGCATAGACTTCTCTTAGATTAAGTCACAAGCCGCAATGGAATCGGCAGTGCAAATCGCACCGATGTAGGGCTTTGAAACCTCACCGGTGTGAACCAGGGCTAAAAGGATGGAGATTTTTCTGGAATTTTCACATGGGTGCTCTATTAAACTCTGCCTGTCAAGGTCAATGGTAGTCCATGGGCAGCACTAATGAAAGAATCTAGGAGGGCTGGCCGCTCCAGGTGAGAATGATAGAACCCAATGGACCTGTGTGGGTGCTGACCCCGGCTCGCCACCGCACACAACAGGGAAAAGAAATGATTAAGTGCACATTCTGGACCTGTGATTGTTTTTGGGATGTCCCCATACATGGACTTTGGACCTCAGCGTGGTGTGCGACCATTTCTTTTCCATGAGCAGCACTGTTTGTTGGTAGGTGAATATTGCGCTAAGTATGGAGTCTAGAAACAGCAGCTAACACCACAATCAAACTAATTGTGTAGGTAAGAACTAGGGGTTAAAGTGCAGCGCTTATTTCAGACTATCTTAGTGTACCACAAACATTAAACATTATATGGTAATTAGATTAGCAAAAATAAAAAAGTGTATATAGGTCCAGAGAGAAGGAGTTCACCATAAGGTTCAATCTCCCTCTAATCTGAAGTACATACAAGGAAGAGTACCTTCTATGTAAACTACATGATAATAAAGGGCATGAATCAGTAAAGTGTGTAAGTATATAGTTCAAAAAAATAATAAATACAAAAAATTGATTATATTGCAATTAATCACACATATTGATATTAGAGTAAAAGTTCATGAAAGTTCTAGATGTGATATGGAAAAATCCTTAGGTGCAAAAATGTATCCTCTATCAATCACCAGAGTGGATATGAGACACCGCCGCCAGAAAGATTGAAGGCTTACCAGATTGCCAACATCAAAGAGCCTGGGACAGATCACTCATAGGGACCTCTCTAAGAGTGGAAGAGTGAAATTATTCCTGTGTTGATATTACAAATTCCATGATCAAGAGAGCCAAAAGGCCAAAATTTGTGCAGATAAGGGAACCTATAAATTAGGATTTCGTGTGAGGACACCTAGAGGAAAGAGTAGCAGTGACCAATTCTTTGGGCTATCCTGCAAAAGCCACACCATGAGCGTGTATGACCACTTTGTGATATCAACCCAGGATGAATAATTTCACCCTTCCACTCTTGGAGAGGTCCCTATGAGTGATCTATGCCAGGCTCATTGGTGAACTCCTTCTCTCTGGACCTATATACACTTTTTAATTTTTGCTAATCTATTTACCATATAATGTTTAATGTTTGTGGTACACTAAGATAGTCTGAAATAAGTGCTGCACTTTAACCCCCAGCACTGTTTGTCACCTTTCACTTTTGTGTGTGTTTTCTCACAGGTGAAGGGTGTGAGTCCTCGGGCTTACCCTGCCGTCTAGGGGGAGGATGGGTGGCCATTAGGGTTGCCACATCATCCCTTTAATCCAGGACACATATTAATTACACAGGTTCTCAGGCTGATTAAGGTGGTAATTAAACTCACTTGATGCCTTACATGCATTAAATTGGCCACAGAACCTGTGTAATTCATATGTGTCCTGGATTAAAGGGATGATGTGGCAACCCTAGTGGCCATACGGTTCCTTCCTCCTCTACCTCTGGGGGAGGGGGTCTCTCTTCAGGAGAGCTCCCCTGACTTAGTATTTAAGGACGGCTTTGGCTGTCCAAGAAAAACGGGGTCTACCAGGCCTTCTGGCTAGGCAGACCATGTCCCCGTCAGGAGCCTTGCGCCCCGGGGCTCAGGGTCGAGGTCCTACTCCTTTGGGGGGGTGGACTAAAGCACACCCTTAAGTCCACTTTGTAGTTTGTCTTTCACATGTACGTTTTTTTGTTCACTTATGGGACAAAAATTAAAGAAGTAAAAAAATGGGTAGGCAGATGTAAGCGGACATGCGTCAATTTGCATCCATTAACTCCAAGTCCATTTAGGTAAAAAAAAAAGGAAAAAGTTTGCATCCTTTTCGTTATTTTTGGACCGAAATGTGACGGATCGGAGGTAAAAGGATATAAACAGACCCATGTCCATTTACATCCACCTGCCCTTTGGCATAGCATGGGTTCAGTCTCAGGCTGAATCTGAAAATCTGAATGGACACAGACGTCAAAAAGATGACATTTATTTATTTATTTTTGTTAAAATTCAACAGGGAACCTGTTATGGATCCCCTGCTGACCGGAACAGACCCCACCCATATAAAAGTGTCCTTAGGACAATGTTGCCAACTTCCTGCAGCATTCTTTACTGACAAAGCATGGCAAATTTACTGACGGAGCACATTTTTTACTGACAACCTGAAAAATGACAGAACTCCTATTAAAAAATGAAGACAATCAATATTTAAACAGTCAATATGGAAACACTGACAATACATATAACAAGTCATTTGCATGGTTTACACTTCCAAAGGTCGTCGCAGTATGGCAAATTATCAGCCCCTGATATTTACTGACAGTTGTAAAAGTTACTGATTTTTCAGTAAATTGACTGATGGTTGGCAACCCTGCCTAAGGAAGCGTTTTGGCTCTGGATTCTTGATAAGCTCGGAGTTATTAACACTATTAGATTAAAACATCACCTTCTATAAAACACACACATTATCACAACATGCGGTAATGAAGCATGCATGTTTTGGTGTGTTGCAATGCTATCGATCTAAGGGCCCGTTCACATTAGAATGCAGTGCGGGAAAGCTGCATTCCCTTGTGTTTACCCACACCGCATTCCAATTGCACTGCCCTTGCGACCTACTGCAGGGGTCGGTGCAAAGTTAACAACAACCCAAATGCAGGTCGCAAACACAGTGTAACCAGATGCAGTTGCTGTGCGTTTCAAAAAGTAGTGCATGCACTACTTTTGGTGTGGTGCGGTGCGATGTCAGTCCATTCAACATAAATAGGGCTGAAATCGCACTGCACAGAACTGCATGTGAATCACACAGGTTGAGTATAGCGTTCCTGTGAGATACACCTGCAGTTCTTAGTGTGAATGGGCCCCCTAAATG
The DNA here is from genome assembly GCA_018402905.1 of Glandirana rugosa. NCBI lineage: Eukaryota > Metazoa > Chordata > Amphibia > Anura > Ranidae > Glandirana > Glandirana rugosa. The sequence continues at coordinate 184,144 of BLSH010502084.1, forward strand.
TCACCCCAACTCACCAGCATTGCAAATAATTTTGAGTGGGCTGACTAACATAACATGTCACAAAGCAAAAGAACACATGCATTGCAGCATATATCATCATACTGCGAACCAGCCTTTGGTACAGCCTTTATCAAGCTTTTTACCCCATAGGAACCCTTAAAATAATTTTCAGGTTTCAGAGAAACCCCTGCAAACCTAATTCATCAGGGGTCAGTAGGAAAAATGTTTCTTACATTGGTGGTCAGTGGGAAGAATGCTCCTTACATTGGTGATCAGGGGGAAGAATGTCCCTTACATTGGTGGTCAGTGGGAAGAATTCTTCTTACATTGGTGATCAGGGGGAAGAATGCTCCTTACATTGGTAATCAGGGGGAAGAATGCTCCTTACATTGGTGGTCAGTGGGAAGAATGCTCCTTACATTGGTGATCAGTGGGAAGAATGCTCCTTACATTGGTGGTCAGTGGGAAGAATGCTCTTTACATTGGTAATCAGGGGGAAGAATGCTCCTTACATTGGTAGTCAGTGGAAAGAATGCTCCTTACATTGGTGATCAGGGGGAAGAATGCTCCTTACATTGGTGATCAGGGGGAAGAATGCTCCTTACATTGGTGGTCAGTGGGAAGAATGTCCCTTACATTTGTGATCAGGGGGAAGAATTATCCTTACATTGGTGATCAGTGGGAAGAATGCTCCTTACATTGGTGGTCAGTGGGAAGAATGCTCCTTACATTGGTGATCAGTGAGAAGAATGCTCCTTACATTGGTAATCAGTGGGAAGAATGCTCCTTACATTGGTGGTCAGTGGGAAGAATGCTCCTTACATTGGTGATCAGTGGGAAGAATGATCCTTACATTGGTGATCAGTGGGAAGAATGCTCATTACATTGGTAATCAGGGGGAAGAATGCTCCTTACATTGGTGGTCAGTGGGAAGAATGCCTCTTACATTGGTGGTCAGGGAGAAGAATGTTCCTTATGTTGGTACTCAAGGGGAAGAATATCCCTTACATTCCAACACTACAAACAAATGGCCACTGCCCTCACCTATAATTGGCCTTTGCAGCAAGGATCACATGGAAGGGTTATGCATGTCAAACAAAACAAAAGAAAAAATCCCAGCTAAATAAGTGGCTCTGCAGCTAATGCATGTATTTGCAAATGTGTGCAAACTAAACCCCTGTTTTTATCGCATACTGTTAGACAGGACAATTTGTTTTTTTGCAGGCTGGATTGGTGAGTTGAGCCGGGAATTTTCTTTGGTTTTGTTTGACACCAATCATTCCAGGGACGTGCGGTGAGGTGAGTGGCTGGTGAGGCACTGGCTGGTATCAGAGTCAGATACACACAGGTTACATATGCCACGAATGTTAGAGCGAGAGCAATAATTCTAGCACTAGACCTCCTCTGTAACGCTAAACATGTTTAAGGTACTTTACTATAATTTCAAAAACTGTACTCAAGCAAGTGGCTTAACAGACAAATTATTGAAGTTTGAAGTTATAAGCTCTGTATGTAGCTTCTGATGGAGCCCCGTATCTCCAGAACCATAGGTGGCAGGAGCCCCAAATTGGTGGGGTAGGACTTATCCCCCAAATTTAGGGTCTCTGTGATACCAGGGCGCCGAGCTACGACCTCACCTGCCTCTCCTGACTGCACGTCCCGTAATCACTCCTACCTGTAATTACTTGACTTTACGCACTTTATGGCATTTCTGCTTATAAAAGTTTCTGCACACATCCCAGCTGGCATGGAAAAAAGTTTGCCTACAAAATATATCGGAACACGAGTGACCTTCATATTGGTGTGCACAAAACCCTCCGTGGCTCAGGGGCACAATACCAGCAGAAGGACTGGGTTTTGTTTGAATGACAAAAAATGTGTGTGCTATTAATATCAGGAAGAGCGATCTTGCTGAGCGTCCCTCTTGAGAGAAATGCGATCATATAAACCTTTTCTCTACCTTCAAGACAGAGTGGGCTGCAAAGTCTCTAATTGCAGAAGTTCTTTGATGTTCCTGAGCTGAGCCCCGCAGCAGCTGATAATTGTGACCGTTGGAGATCTAACACCTTGCTGTGATGGGATAAGCAGTGCCAACGTGTGGAGAGAGTGACAGCGAAGGTGCCAGGATGTGGGTAACCTTTCCTGCGGTTAGGGCGAGGGAAAGAAAGAGCGGCAGATATCATTATTTTATACAAAGCCGCTAGTGAGCTCTGCAAACCGCATCTCTGAGCCCAGCCAGCGATTGTGATGATGAATGGCCAGCAGCAATCAGTGACATGTCAGTCTATAGAAAAGGGGCTTTCATAGATAAATATGGAAATATTTCAGAGGCTTACAAGGATGGAAGATAATTGAAATAATTGTAGTGTTGCTGGGGAGAGCTTCCCTACACACGGTGTAATCTGATAATCCAGTATCCAGTATAAATTATGTATGTGTCTATTAATGCAGATGTAAACCCTAATGCAATGACATTTCATTTTCTTAAAGCGGAGTTCTACCCACAAATACAACTTTATATATTTCAAATCCTCTATGCATGATGAATCACCTTTGGAAAAAAAAAAATTATACTCACCCTAAGTGCCCTGTTGCTATGTGGTCCCTGTAATCTTCCACATCCTGATCCACAGCACTCCGCATCACTTCCTGCCTCGCCTGGGCTCATGGGAGATGTGAGTCATCATTTCCCATGAGTCAGTGGGCATCCCTGGGCTGTAAAACCGCATTATTTCCAGACAGGAAATTACACAATTTTGCGGGGAAGAGACATGTTATCTATGTTGCCATAACAACTGGACGGGACCTACCTCCGTCACTGCCCATTGTTATGGCAACGAGATATACACTCGAGATCGAGAGGTGCATGCTGGTTACCCAGCATGCACCTTATCCAGGAAGAGACTCGAGGAGGGTGCGAGTGGGCTTCACATGCCCACAGCTAAGATGGGAACTCCCAGTAAAGAAAAAATGTAAGTACAAAATAAATAGGAAGACTACGCGGAATTTAAAGCTATCAATTACTTTATTTGTGTTATGAAAACTAACTAGGTGGATGCCATCAAAAAAAAAAAAAAAAATGTATGTGGGCAGAACCCCGCTTTAACCCCTTTGCGCCTAAGGGTAAAACAAATCTAAATGCCTAAGCACAATTTTACGATTTTGACATGTGCTCATAAAACTGTACATATCATCACAACTACTTTGTGCACCTAGGTGGATTATACTGCATTTTTTTCAGGGCAAATTGGGCTTTCATTTGTTGGTAAATGGTAATGGATATCTCCTTAATTTTTATATCAAAGGAAAACTGGTTCAAAATATAAAAAAAAAAAAAATTAAATGTAACTGTATATTTCTAGCTACTACCATAACCTACCACCAAAGAACAACCCAAAATGAATTCTCCCACTTCTGATGATTTCAGCGATACCACATGTGTGTTATATTAGTTGTTTTTTGTACCCATAATACAGCCCAGAAGCAATAGTGCGCATCTTTTTTTTTTTAATACTACCTAAAACACACTGACACTAATACTAATTAAATAAAAATTCTGTACAAAAAGTATTGACCCTGACATTTGACCCTGACCTTGACCCAAACTCTAACACTGGCACTGACTTAGATCAAACCTTGATCGAGGTATTTTTTTTTTTAGTTTGAAATTTTTTTTTTTTTTAAATGTCACACTCTTTTTCTCTCTCTCTCCTTTCACAGAGACAGAAAACACGGGGGCGGGCTTCACAGTGACTGATCACTGACCAATCAAAGGCTATCACAGCGATCAGGTGACCCGGGATCGGCTGCTCTGGGTCCTGATCATTAGAACAGGGCCTGGGGCTCTTGGTGGGACCCCGTTCTCTGTACTGGGAGCGCGCCGTGCTCCACCGACACTCGGGCATTTACTATTCCCACTTGCCATTGTCCAGCCCCCTAAAGTCTAAAAACTGGAAAACAGCTCTTTGTTTAGAAGGTTTGGAGACCCTGGTCTATGCCAGCGGTCTCCAAACTGTGACCCGTGGGCCAGATGTGGCCCTTTGCTTACCTTCATCCAGCTCTTTGGAGCACTGTTTCTCCCACTGATACGAGGCAATGTTACTTCCACTGACATCAACGATGAGTCACTACTTCTTTCACTGACTCCAACAAAGGGAAACTATTCCTCCCACTGATACCAATGATGGGGCACTATTCCTGCCACTGACATCAATGATGAGGCACCATTCCTGCCACTGACATCAACGATGGGGCACTATTCCTCCTCACACTGACCACCAAGCCTGGGACTTGCTAGGGGATGTTCTACTTCCACTGGCCACAGTCCTGCCTCCCTAAAGTCTGAATGACAGTAAACTGGCCCTTTGTTTAGAACGTTTAGAGACCCTTGGTCTATGCCAACACCAGACAATCCGGGTAGATGGCACTACTCCCAGCACACAGCAGGGGATTGACAGTCTCAGCTGCGCATGTTTCCTTATGAGGCTGGGTAGAGGGAAGGGGGTGTCCCTTCCCTCCACTCAGGTCTCAGATTATACCTAGCTCCCTGCTCTATGCTGTGCAGTGTGTGACATCAGATCCCTGCCTCCTGCCTTCTGGAGCTGAGAAATGCTGTGTAAATTCTGTACTTTGAATGGCTGTATAGAAGAGAGGGCTGAAGATAAAGAGGTACAACTTATGTAGGAGGATTTGTTTCATCTCTGTGTATCACCTGAGGCCAATCATTTCACTGGGTATATATGTAAGAGTTTACAGGCAGATATAAAATATGCAATTATTGATGTTCTGTATTCATTAATATATCTTTAAAGTGGTAGTAAAGGCATTTTTTTTTAATTTTTACCTACAGGTAACCCTATAATAAGGCTTACCTGTAGATACAGTAAATATCTCCCAAACATGCACAGTTTTTGAGATATTAGCAGCGCAGAGGATGTCACCGGCGATTGCGCACTGCACTCTCAATGGGTGGCATGCTGTCCATAGAGAGAGCCATGCCATAGCCCTGATTTCAGCATGCATTCATTGGAGTGACGTCAGCCAATTAAATGGCGGCTGCCCGCGAACCCGGGAGGTAAACCAGGAGAAGACGGAAGCAGTGGCGGCTGGTGTTTTTTTTGGGGGGGGTCAAACAATGAGACCACAGCCAGCTCGGGTCACCTGCACACTACCCCCCCTCCCATGGGTCATTAGGGAGGGCGGTTGGCAGTGCTTCACTCCGGGCGACGGGCAGACTTCTCCTGTGTCTCCTCACGGCGGCCGTGCATCTCCTCCTCCCTTCTCCACCTAGGCCAATAGGATCTCTTCTCCTTTCAGGCAATCAGGGAACGGGTCTAAAGATCCGCTTCCTGATTGGCTGGGAGGAGAATCACTGTGACAATAGTGAACTGCGCCCCTAGCACACCCTTTTTTTGAAGCCTATTACAGCCTCTAAAAAAGTCCTATAAAAAGCCCCCCATTGAAATCCATGTGTCCGGCTCCCTGCATGTAGATTAGGGAGACGACGCATGGATGGGGGGGGGGGGGGTTAGGTGAGTATCTCATGAGTTAGGGGCTGCTCCATTCCTTTAGACTAAATACAACAAAAGTATCTCCCGTGGGACTTCACAGGAGCCAAAAAGTTTGAAACAATATAGTTTAAAAAATGTATGTACTGTATAAATAAAGCTTCCTTTTTTAACTACATTGCTTCAAACTTTTTGGCGGCCATAAAGTCCCATGGGAGATACTTTTGTTGTACTACCGATTTATATGCAATTTTTAAAAACAAGCGCTGAAAGCAGCTGAATTTGACCTTGAATCAGCCTCTTGTATTCCCTGTACAGCTGGGCTGGAGTGTGGGAGGGAAAAGCAGCACAGGGAGCCAATCAGTTCACAATAAGCATGCTGATAGGAGGAGAAAGCAGATGGACCTCATCACTGCTGTAGCTTTTTTTTAATGTATATGGAAGCAGTGCATTGGTGTAAACTAGGTTCATTGCAATGCATTTATTTTTCTTGCATATGCATTTGTACTGGGATCATACTGAGTTTTTTAAACGCACCCGGCTGCATCTGCCATAAATGAGCCCTAATTGCAGACTTCATATAAGCTTAAGGGCCAGTTCACACTTACGCGGCGCGATGCGGCGCTGGAGGCGATCTCAACGCGTAAGGAGACTTCTATCATAGAAGTCAATGTAAGCCGCGCTGAGATTGCCCTGAAAATAGTGCCGGGACCATTTTTCTAAGGCGGAGCGAAGCGATTCGCTCCTATTAGAACGGTTCCATTGCACAGCATTGAGGTGAATTGCCTAGATGTGAACGGGCCGCGAAGTCGCGCCGCGTAAGTGTGAACCGGCCCTTAAACATTGCTGTTCTCTCTTAATCATCAGCGTGAGTAATAAAATTTGCAGATCATTTTATTATCAATCAGGGAATCTGAGAAAAGAAGTTAAAGAACAAATTTGTTATTTGTGGCATTTTGGTTGAAATAAATTTGTGACAATGACAGCGCAGCAGACAGTGATATATATCCGGTAATAACAAATGTACAGCTGTGTAGATGCAGAGAAGTCTGGGTCGGTGGATGTGCAGCAAACACACCAGTCCCAGGAGTGGATCAGAATTTTATTTTTTTTAACCACTTAAGGACCGGAAGGATTTACCCCCTTAATGAACAAGCCATTTTTTGCGATACGGCACTGCGTTACTTTAACTGACAATTGCGCGGTCATGCGACATTGTATCCAAACAGAATTTATATCCCTTTTCTTCAACAAATAGAGCTTTCTTTTGGTGGTATTTGATCACCTCTGCGGTTTTTATTTTTTGTGCTAAAAAATTTTGAAAAAAAAGCAATATTTTTTATTTTTGCTATAATAAATATCCCCAAAAATATATAAAAAAAAAACTGATTTCTTCCTCAGTTTAGGCCGATATGTATTCTTCTACATATTTTTGGTAAAAAATTCCCAATAAGCGTATATTGATTGGTTTGCGCAAAAGTTATCGCGTTTATAAAATAAGGAATAGATTTATGGCATTTTTATTATTATTTTTTTACTAGTAATGGTGGCGATCTGCGATTGTTAGCGGGACTGTGACATTACGGCAGGCAGATCGGACACCTAACTGACATTTTTGACACTTTTTTGGGAACCGGTGACATTATTGCAGTAATTAGTGCTAATAATATGCACTGTTATTGTACTAATGGCACTGGCAGGGAAGGGGTTAACATCAGGGGAGATGAAGGGGCTAAATCTGCTCCCTCACTTTGTGTTCTAACAGTATGGGGGATGGGCTCCCTGATACAACACACAGATCCATCTTCCTGCATAGCAGAGAAACAGGATCTGTGTGATCTCCCCTGTCAGAACGGAGATCTGCCTTGTTTACACAGGAAGATCCCCATTCTGTCACTGCGGGTAACAATCGCGGGTGGCAAGTGGGCACCCACAATATTGAGTTCCCGAGCTGACGTACAGCTACGGCGATTTGCGGGAACGAGCCAACCTGCCGCAGTATAATGACAGCAGCTGGCTGGCAAGTGGTTAAAGGGACCCTTTCTGTAAATAGGTTAAGCCAATGGAAGCTTGAACAATTGTAGGACAGACAATTCAAATACACATTTTTGTTTTGTAAAAAGACCATGAATGCATGAATCTGAATAGACATGTGCAGAGCGAAAAATTTGTTTTGTTTCGGTTAGTAATTTACATAAATGTGTTTAGTTAACTTAATTTAATTTGTTTTCGGAAATGTGTTTTTCCTTTATTCGAATTCGATTTGAATTTTCCGAATTCGGTTGAATTGAACTTTCATTCAAATTTATTCTATTCAAAATTTGAATTTTTAAAAATGATATATATATATACAGTGGGGCAAAAAAGTATTTAGTCAGCCACCAATTGTGCAAGGCCTCCCACTTAAAAAGATGAGAGAGGTCTGTAATTTTCATCATAGGGACACTTCAACTATGAGAGACAGAATGAGAAAAAAAAATCCAGAAAATCACATTTTTAAAGAGTTTATTTGCAAATTATGGTGGAAAATAAGTATTTGGTCAATAACAAAAGTTCATCTCAATACTTTGTTATATACCCTTTGTTGGCAATGACAGAGGTCAATCATTTTCTGTAAGTCTCCACAAGGTTTTTACACCCTGTTGCTGGTAGTTTGGCCCATTCCCCCATGCAGATCTCCTCTAGAGCAGTGATGTTTTGGGGCTGTCGCTGGGCAACACGGATTTTCAACTCCCTCCAAAGATTTTCTATGGGGTTGAGATCTGGAGACTGGCTAGGCCACTCCAGGACCTTGAAATGCTTCTTACGGAGCCACTCCTTCATTGCCCGGGCGGTGTGTTTGGGATCATTGTCATGCTGAAAGACCCAGCCACGTTTCATCTTCAATGCCCTTGCTGATGGAAGGAGGTTTTTACTAAAAATCTCACGATACATGGCCCCATTCATTCTTTCCTTTACACGGATCAGTTGTCCTGGTCCCTTTGCAGAAAAACAGCCCCAAAGCATGATGTTTCCACCCCCATGCTTCACAGTAGGTATGGTGTTCTTTGGATGCAACTCAGCATTCTTTCTCCTCCAAACACGACAAGTTGAGTTTTTACCAAAAAGTTCTATTTTGGTTTCATCTGACCATATGACATTCTCCCAATCCTCTTCTGCATCATCCAAATGCTCTCTAGCAAACTTCAGACGGGCCCAGGCATGTACTGGCTTAAGCAGGGGGACACGTCTACCACTGCAGGATTTGCGTCCCTGGCGGCGTAGTGTGTTACTGCTGGTAGCCTTTGTTACTTTGGTCCCAGCTCTCTGCAGGTCATTCACTAGGTCCCCCCGTGTGGTTCTGGGATTTTTGCTCACTGTTCTTGTGATCATTTTGACCCCACGGGGTGAGATCTTGCGTGGAGCCCCAGATCGAGGGAGATTATCAGTGGTCTTGTGTCACGTACCTGGTGGTAGAGTCTGGCTTATGCGGGGGCAACCTCTCTTGCGGCCCTGGTTCGAGAACCCCTGATAGTGGGAACAGGGAGCTCAGGAGCACAGGGGGGCACGAGGGCTGGACAGTCCTTAGCTGGTAGACGGAAGTCCACTGGAGCTCGTGCAAACAGGAGAGTAGTGATTCAATCCGGGTCGGCAACTAGCGGGCGGTGCGGTACAGCGGGATCAGGCAAACGGATGGTCGGGTACAGGCAGGGTCGGCAACGTGCTGGCAGAAAAGGTACAAAGGGATTAGACAAGGGGATGGTCGTAGGCAAGCCGGGGTCAGATGCAGGCGGATAGCAACAAGTCCAAAGGGATAGCCGGGGTCACAGGAACAGGTAGTCACTCAGAAATAGCTTGCTGGGGGCACAGGTGCAGGAAA
>BLSH010502084.1:196204-235356 GCA_018402905.1 Glandirana rugosa
CTAAGGGAATTCCTACTCAACCGCGCACACCCCCAGGGAGTATGGGAGCTTCGAAACTAGTTGGTCCGGTAGACCTATCTGGCGGCGGACGCCCTCGCGTCTCGTCTCTTCCGGCGTCATAGAGAGGCAGGACGGACCTACAGTATAGCCCCCAGACAAGGGGGATCAGGGTTCGGCTACGGCCGACTCACACAGGTAGATGGGGACAAGAGACTCCTTGCGGTCACCGCCTACCTGGTATTGGACACGGAGATGACACCGCCAAGACCCGTGTCCCACTCCCCAACAGGCCAGTTCTAGTCGTTCTGGGGGTCCGGTCAGGGTCCCCTCCACAATAGCGACGGTTCAAGACTGGCCTGGGGGTCTTGCTGATCTTGACCGGACAACCCCTCACCCTGTGCCCAGAACCGCCACAGTAGAGGCACAGGTTATGGTCCATCCGCCACTGGCGTTCCTCAGAGAACAGGGGTAGATGGACACACTCAGCCGGCATCGGCTTGGGACTAGGGGGAACAGACCCCCGATATGACATCCAGGCAGGACGGAGAGATACTGCGGCCTTCTCTGCTCTGCGCTCCCGCAGGCGGCGGTCTATCCAGATGGCCTGGTTGATCAAAGCTTCGAGGGTATGAGGGACCCCCACACGCGCCAACTCATCCTTAAGGGAATCGGAAAGTCCCAGCCGGAACCGGTGGCGGAGGGCGGCGTCGTCCCAGGCGGTTTCTGCGCTCCAGTGCCGGAATTCAGAAACGTAGTCCTCGACAGGGCGGTCATCCTGCTCGAGGGCATGGAGTGCGGCTTCCGCTGTGGCCGTCAGGTGTGGGTCCTCGTATAGCTGACCCATAGCAAGGAAGAACCTGTCCAGGGTGGTGGTTTCAGGGGCGTTTTGCTCCAATAAGCGGTGGGCCCAGGACTGGGGGTCATCCTGAAGAAGTGAGATCACCAGACCCACCTTGGTGGCTTCCAAAGAAAACGTGCGGGGCTGGAGAGCAAAGTATAACTTGCAGGAACTGCAGAAAGCCCTGAATTTCCTGCGGTCCCCTGCAAACCGCTCCGGCATGGGCACCCTTGGATCCGTGAGCTGAGGTCCTGTTGTGTGGGTAAGCATATGACCTCCGCTTGGAAGGACTGGAGTGGCCAGGTCCTGTACTTGGTTTTCCAAGCGTACATATCCTTCCTGAAGGGTCTTTACTGCTTGGGATAGTCCAGCAAGATGTACACACACTTCCTCCATGAGAGAGGGCCCCGGCGCAGACTCTGACGTGGCTGTCCGTTTCTGTCACGTACCTGGTGGTAGAGTCTGGCTTATGCGGGGGCAACCTCTCTTGCGGCCCTGGTTCGAGAACCCCTGATAGTGGGAACAGGGAGCTCAGGAGCACAGGGGGGCATGAGGGCTGGACAGTCCTTAGCTGGTAGACGGAAGTCCACTGGAGCTCGTGCAAACAGGAGAGTAGTGATTCAATCCGGGTTGGCAACTAGCGGGCGGTGCGGTACAGCGGGATCAGGCAAACGGATGGTCGGGTACAGGCAGGGTCGGCAACGTGCTGGCAGAAAAGGTACAAAGGGATTAGACAAGCGGATGGTCGTAGGCAAGCCAGAGTCAGATGCAGGCGGATAGCAACAAGTCCAAAGGGATAGCCGGGGTCACAGGAACAGGTAGTCACTCAGAAATAGCTTGCTGGGGGCACAGGTGCAGGAAACGCTGTAGAACGGACAGCACCGTGCACTAAGTCCTGCAGGTTTAAATAGGGCCGATTGGCGTCTGTTTCCGGCGCGTGCGCGCGCACGGAAGCGCGGGCGTGCACGAACGCGCACAGGCGCGCGCACCACCGCGGAAACCACTGGAACTGCTGTATCTTCCTGACATTTTGCATGTCTTCCACTTTCTAATAATTGCTCCCACGGATGATTTCTTCACACCAAGCTACTTACCTATTGCAGATTCAGTCTTCCTAGCCTGGTGCAGGTCTACAATTTTGTTTCTGGTGTCCTTTGACAGCTCTTTGGTCTTGGCCATAGTAGAGTTTGGAGTCTGACTGTTTGAGGTTGTGGACAGGTTGTGTCTTTTATACTGATAACGAGTTCAAACAGGTGCCATTAATACAGGTAATGAGTGGGGAACAGAGGAGCCTCTTAAAGATGAGGTTACAGGTCTGTGAGAGCCAGAAATCTTGCTTTTTTGCAGGTGACCAAATACTTATTTTCCACCATAATTTGCAAATAAATTCTTTAACAATCAGTTAATGTGATTTTCTGGATTTTTTTTCTCATTTTGTCTCTCACAGTTGAAGTGTCCCTATGATGAAAATGAAAGGCCTCTCTCATCTTTTTAAGTGGGAGAACTTGCACAATTGGTGGCTGATTAAATACTTTTTTGCCCCACTGTATACACATCGGAGAAGCCAGTCAGGGGAAAGAGGGAGATGTAACAGAGGTGCTGTGGAGGCCTCACCCTGGAAGGAAGCCCCCAGTCTGGGGGGTGACCTTGAGGCCTGGTTTCGGGTGCAGCCAGAAAGAGGAGTTGGTTCCTGGAGCAGCACAAGGGAGCAGGAGAGCAGCAGAGAGGCTACATAGAGGACTCTTTAAAGGATCCACCAGTGTCAGTGAGTGACAGACCCAGGGAGCTGGATGAGAAGGCTGGAGCAGGCTGGGAGGAGACAGTAGTAGTTCATCCATGCCCGGCTAGCACCAAGTACTTAGTTACACAACTGAAGGCCCGTGGCTTCACAACTGGGAGCCCGTGGCCCTTACAGGCATTACAGGCAAGGGCCACGGGCTCCCAGTTGTGAAGCCACGGGCCTTCAGTTGTGTAGCTAAGTACTTGGTGCTAGCCGGGCATGGATGAACTACTACTCCCAGCCCATCCTACCTTGCTGTCCAGTGACACTCCTTCCCCTGACTGGCTTCTCCAACCTCCACAGACTGTCCACTGTCTCCTCCCAGCCTGCTCCAGCCTTCTCATCCAGCTCCTAGGGTCTGTCACTCACTGATATGTAGTCTCTCTGCTGCTCTCCTGCTCCCTTGTGCTGCTCCAGGAACCAACTCCTCTTTCTGGCTGCACCCGAAACCAGGCCTCAAGGTCACCCCCCAGACTGGGGGCTTCCTTCCAGGGTGAGGCCCCCACAGTACCTCTGTTACATCTCCCTCTTTCCCCTGACGCTCTCCTCCCCCCGCTGGGTTGTCCCTGGGTATTTAAGGAGGTCTGCCCCCTGCCAATCCAGATTGGGGATTGGTCAGGGCTCCTTAGAACACCCAGATGATTACACCTCCCCTCCAGCCTCTCTCTCCAGAATGTTCCAGTCCCTTCTGGAAAGAAGTAGGGGGATCCAATGACACCATCTAGGCACTGCCCAGTCCTACCTGAGCCACTCCCAGCCCAAAAATCAAAACAATCAGGCCTGCTCTCAGTCAGGCCTGACTAAATTTTACCTTACTTACACAGAAAAATCCTATACTCTAGCTCCCTCCTGCCAGGGAGCACTACATACAGTATCTCACATAAGTGAGTACACCCCTCACATCTTTGTAAATATTTTATTCTATCTTTTCATGTGACAACACTGAAGAAATGTCACTTTGCTACAATGTAAAGTAGTGAGTGTACAGCTTGTATAACAGTGTAAATTTACTGTCCCCTCAAAATAACTCAACACACAGCCATTAATGTCTAAACCGCTGTCACATGAAAAGTAGAATAAAATATTTAGAAAAATGTGAGGGGTGTACTGACTTTTGTGAGATATTGTATACACACACACATATTTGTATGATCTATATATTACATCAGAATGTTGCAACCAACATCTAGGTACAGAATATGACCTTTAGCGGTGAGATGATAAATGCTGGAGCTCTGGAGAGTATATGCCGTTCTTCACCTGTCAGCAGAAAACCTCCCTCTCACAGTAATATCTCTGTATAAATGTCAGTGGCAGAGCTATGACAAATATCGGGGGATGTCACAGATTATAGATAGGGTCCCTTCTCTGGAGGGATAATATGTGACAGGCAGAGATATGTCTAATGGACAGCTCTGGAGCTAACACAATCCTGGGTGCCAAATTTCAGACATTTATCATTCCTGAAGTCTGTATTAATTACCGTGCAAAAGAGTCCATAATAAAGCTTAATTTTGGGCAGATGCAATAAAAAATTACAATTACATAACAAAGTATTAAAATTATTTTAAAGTTTGACTTCAGCTTAAGGGCTCTTTCACACATGCCGGTCAGTTTTCACGGACTCCACTTGCTCAGCAGGGATCGATTCGTTGATCCCTGCTGAGCAGGCAGATGACAGGTCCGTCTCTGCTCACTGTACAGAGACGGAACTGTCAGAGCCCCGCTGTTCTCTATAGGGGGTTGGGTGAAAACGGATCCGTCTGTCCGTTTTCATCCGATCCGCCAGACGGATGGAAAATAGGGTTTCCATCCGTCTGGATTTAGCGGATCACATCGGATGTCAGCAGACATGTCATCGCTGACATCCGCCGCTCTATAGAGGTACGTGGAGCGTCCGTTCAGGTCCGCCTGAAAAACTGACAGGCGGACCTGAACGGTCTGCATGTGTGAAAGGACCCTAATACATTTTTTAAATGTTAATTACCCTGCAAATAAAAAAACCCAAGCAGTCTGACTGCAAAACTCAGTCTGGTCCAGCACCATTCAACCCAAACCTGCGTCATTCCACCCACTTCCGGTGAGCCCAGAGAGTAAAGGACATGCAGACTTGGGGGAACTTTGTCAAGCCACCCTGGACTCAAAGGAGAATGATTCAGAGAATGGCACAGGTGTAATTAGGTGATGCCACCCTCTGCAGCAATTAGGACTGTCCACCAGCATGGGAAGAAGAGGAGGATGATCCATGACTATGTTTGCCATTAGCCCCCATTTACCATGGGCCGTCCCTGTTTTGATGGGTTGTTCCCCAGCAAACAAGAGTCCCCAGTGGCTGTGGGGCTATGGGGTACCTGCATGTTACATTCCAGCAGTCTTACAATACAGAGGACCTTAGAGGACATGCCCAAACTATCCACAGCCATATGCCACCACATGATCAAGTCCTTAAGCACCACAGAACCCTATAGCTATAGCAGTGTGGGAGTGTGTTCTCCTCGGCCAACTCCAATGTGTTTGCTTGCTGATTTCCCTTCAGTTTTTGGCACCTTCATCACCAGAGGCAAAGACATACAAACTGGGGACTATACTATCAGTAAGTAGACTTGGGGAGGGGGACTCTGCCATGTTGGGCACATCATAACAGGTGATGGGTGAGGAATAAGAGCTATGAGGGTGACCATGATATACAATTTGTGGTAATAAAGTGTGTCAGGAGACAAGGAGTCATGGGGGAGTCCCAGTCGTGGGTTGAGATATACATGGATACTGGCAAGAGGGGGTGGGGGTTTTTATTGCTTCCAATGACACCATTGCTGTCAAGTCATATACCGAAAAGTAAGAAATCCTAATGTTTTATACCCACAATGGACTTTTGACGTGCCCCAGGAGAAAGCCAAACCAATACAATCTTAAAAATTTGGTGGAAATTCATCAGGGTAAATACAGTTCTTTGAAAAAGTATTCATACGCCTTGAAATTTTCCACATTTTGTCATGTTACAACCAAAAACGTAAATGTATTTTATTGGGATTTTATCTGATAGACCAACACAAAGTGGCACATAATTGTGAAGTGGAAGGAAAATGATAAATGGTTTTCAAAATATTTTACAAATAAATATGTGAAAAGTGTGGCATCCATTTGTATTCAGCCCCCCTGAGTCAATACTTTGTAGAACCGCCTTTGGCTGCAAGTACAGCTGCAAGTCTTTTTGGGGATGTCTGTACCAGCTTTGCACATGTAGCACCCCTCTAGTTTGGGTGTTAGTGAGTGTATATAGTTTTTGGCTCTCTCTGCTTAGCAGGAGAGCAGATAGGTCTGGAGAGTTTTACACTGTCCAATTGTATGTGTCCCTATTGGGCAGTGTGAGGAGAACCCAGCCAGTGACAGCAGGTATATTTGGAGGTGGTTCTGACCAACTAGCAGGATGAGGTGCCCCACTGCATCTTGGGTGAACACCTTCATATAAAAGGGAACACATGGGCTCAAGGTTAGGAGTTCCAGCCCACCAGACCTCAGGGGTGGAGGTGTATGTTATAGCTCCTGGCTGCTAGTCTTGAGGCTATCCGGGAGGCTGTGGATGCTGGGCCTGGTCGAGGCCTAGCTGAAGTTGCTGAAGCTGCAGCCCAGAGTTCTTTACAGCTGACAGAGGGGAATGTCCTTGCATTTTGTCTGGTATCACAGTGGCAAAGTGTCGCTTCGAAGTTGGAAGGGTGCTACCGACTGTCCCGGGACATGGTGTACGTACAGACCCATGAAGGGATCCCTGAGACTGAGTTGCTAGAATTCCCCTCCTGCTCCTCATAGTCAACTAACTGGGTGTGTGAGCTAGAAATGAGACATTGGTGAGTGTCTTGAAGAACAGAGTCCGGCTTATCCTGTACTGCTTAACCACTTCAGCCCCGGAAGGATTTCCAGCTTTAGGACCAGAGCCCTTTTTGCGATTCGGCGCTGCGTCACTTTAACTGAAAATTGCGCGGTTGTGCGACGTTGTACCCAAACGAAATTTGCGTCCTTTCTTTCCCACAAATAGAGCTTTCTTTTGGTGGTATTTGATCCCCTCTGCGTCATTTCTGATCGCCGCTATAAACAAAAGAAGAGCGACAATTTTGCAAAAAAAACCCAAATTTCTTACTTTTTGCTAGAATACAAATCCAAAATAATATATAAAAAAACATTTTTTTTCACCGTTTTTGGCCGATTTATATTCTTCCTCCAATAAATCGCAATCGGAGTTTATTGATTGGTTTGCGCAAAAGTGGTCGCGTTTACGGATGACGAGAATTCATTTTTGGGTTTTTTTTTTTTTACTAGTAATGGCGGCGATCTGCGATTTTTAGCGGTACTGCGATATTTCAGCGGACATGTCGGACTATTTTGACACTTTTTTGGGGCCATTGGCATTTATACAGCGATCAGTGCTATAAAAATGCATTGATTACTGTGTAAATGCCATTGGCAGTGAAGGGGTTAACCTGCAGGGGGCGCTCTAAGGGTTAAGTATGTTCCCTGGGCGTGTTCTAACTGTAGGGGGACTGCCCTAGCTGGGGAAGGGAAGTGGTCACAGCCTTCGTATACAGGAAGGCTGTGATCACAGCCCTTCCCCCTCACACAGAACGGAGGTCCGTGTTTACTTACACGGACCTCCGTTCCTCTGCTCGGTGGGGCCATTGCGGGAAGCCGGCGGCAATCGAAGCCGCCGCACCCGCTCCCTGGCCCTCCCCGAACACAGTGAGACGGCGATTTGCGATAACGAGCCACTTTGTCGCCGTCAACCTGCGGTTGGCGGTCGGCAAGTGGTTAAAAAGGGACCTGTTCCACTAAAGTCAGCCTGCCATAAAGTGCCATTGGTTGTTCGCTACATTGAGTTAGAAAGGAGACACTGGTGAGTGTCTTGAAGAAGCAAAGTCTGGCCTGTCCTTAATGCTTAAAAGGGGACTTGTTTCACTAGGATCAGTTTGCTAATGGTGTCACTGGAGTCAGCCTGCTACTTGCTTTACTGGAATCAGCCTGCTACCTGCATTACTGAGATCAGTCTGCTATATAACATCACTGACAGTCTGCTGTACAGAGTTAGAGAGAAGTTGTCCTCATCCGAAGTCAGTTAATCTGGGGTATCCCATACATTCCCTTCTCTTGTCCAGGTTTCTACAATAAAGCATCAAAAATGTATCCCCTAGACTGGTCATTGGAATAACAAGCAGGATTATGTGAGTGCAACTGGCAGTGTCAAAATCCAGTGGGACTGGCTGCAGGATAATCAGAGGGAGGCCCGGGTCTATATACTAATTCAGCAGCTCCTCCAGGGGTATCGCTACACACATCTAGAGAGGACATTTTTGCCCATTCTTCTTTGCAAAATAGCTCAAGCTCTGTCAGATTGGATGGAGAGCGTCTGTGAACAGCAATTTTCAAGTCTTGCCACAGATTCTCAATTGGGTTTACACCTGGACTGTGACTGGGCCATTCTAACACATGACTATGCTTTGATCTAAACCATTCCATTGTAGCTCTGGTTGTATGTTTAGCATTGTTGTCCTGCTGGAAGGTGAACCTCCTCCCCAGTCTCAAGTTTTTTGCAGACTCTAACAGGTTTTCTTCTAAGATTGCCCTGTATTTGGCTCCACCCATCTTCCCATCAACTCTGACCAGCTTCCCTGTCTCTGCTGAAGAAAAGCATCCCAACACCATGATGCTGCTACCACCATGTTTCACAGTGGGGATGGTGTGTTCAGGGTGATGTGCAGTGTTAGTTTTTTGTCACACATAGCGTTTTGCTTTTAGGCCAAAAAATTCAATTTGTTCTCATCTGACCAGAGCACCTTCTTCCCCATGTTTGCTGTGTCCCCCACATGGCTTCTCACAAACTGCAAACGGGACTTATTATGGCTTTCAACAATGGCTTTCTTCTTGCCACTCTTCCATAAAGGGCAGATTTGTGGAGTGCATGACCAATAGTTGTCCTCTGGACAGATTCGCCCACCTGAGTTGTGGATCTCTGCAGCTCCTCCAGAGTTACCCTGGGCCTCTTGGCTGCTTCTCTGATTAATGCTCTCCTTGCCCAGCCTGTCAGTTTAGGTGGACGGCCATGGCTTGGTAGATTTGTAGAGTGCCATACTCTTTCCATGTTCGGATGATGGATTGAACAGAGCTCTGTGAGATGTTCAAAGCTTGGGATATTTTTGTATAACCTAACCCTGCTTTAATCTTTTCCAGAACTTTATTCTTGACCTGTCTGGTGTGTTCCTTGGCCTTCGTGATGCTGTTAGTTCACTAAGATTCTCTAACAAACCTCTGAGGGCTTCACAGAACAGCTGTATTTATACTGAGATTAAATTACACACAGGTGGACTCCATTTACTAATTAGGTGACTTCTGAAGGCAATTGGTTCCACTAGATTTTAGTTAGGGGGTATCAGAGTAAAGGGGGCTGAATACAAATGCCCCCCACACTTTTCACATATTTATTTGTAAGAAATTTTGAAACTCATTTATAATTTTCCTTCCATTTCACAATTATGTGCCACTTTGTGTCGGTCTATCTCATAAAATCCCAATAAAATACATTTATGTTTTTGGTTTGTAACATGACAAAATGTGGAAAATTTCAAGTGGTATGAATACTTTTTCAAGGCACTTTATCCTGGAAATCAACATCCAAGGTATTGCCCGTGCCTGCAAGTGTTTTGCAGGCAATGTCCTACTTGCGCTCTATTGCTCGGCAAGTAATGCGTTTCATGAGCAGCATTTTTTTTTTCTTGATACCTCAAGGCAATTTTTCTCAACCATTTAAAAAGGAGGAACCTTTCAACTAACATTAAGGTCTTAGGGAACCCCTGTTAATAATTATTATATCTACATGTAGCGCCCTCCTAGTTTGGGTACTAGTGAGTGTATATAGTTTTGTCTCTCTCTGCTTAACAGCAGAGGCGACAGGTAAATTTACATGCTGTCTGCTCATCAGGGAGCCTGATTTAAGTAAGGTCTGCTCAGTGTGCTCTGGTGCTGTTTCATGTGGTCTGGGGATTGTTTTACCCTGTCCAGTAGTATGGGTCCCTATTGGACAGAGGGAGAAAACCTCAGCCAGTGACAGCAGGTATATTTGGAGGTGGTTCTGACCAGCTAGCAGGGGAGAGGTGACCCACTGCATCTTGGGTGAACACCTTCATATAAAAGGTGAGCACATGGGCTCAAGGTTAGGAGTCCCAGCCCACCCAAGCCTGAGGGGTGAGGTGTATGTTCAGCTCTTGGCTGCTAGACCCGAGAGCCTATCCAGGATGCTGCCGGCTGCTAGGCTTAGTCGAGGCCTATCCGGATGCTGAAGCTGCAACCCACAGTTCTTTGAAAGCTGACAGAGGGAGGATGTCCTTGGATTCGGTCTGATACTGCAGTGGCAATGTGTCGCTTGGAGGTTGGCAGAACAGGCTACCGACTGTTCCAGGACATGGTGTGAGTACAGATCTGTGAGAGAATCCCTGAGACTGTGTGCTAGAATTTCCCCTGCTCTCATATCAGCTTTATTGGGTGTGCCAGCTAGAAAGGAGACAGTGGAGAGTGTCTTGAAGAACAGAGTCCATCTTCTGTCCTTACTGCTTAACAAGGGACCTGTTCTGCTAAAGTCAGTCTGCCATAAAGTGCCTTTGGTAGTCTGCTACACTGAGTTAGAAGGGAGACACTGGCTGGTGTCTTGAAGAAATAAAGTCCTGCATGTCCTTTGTTGCTTAAAGATGGACTTGTTTCACTGGAGTCAGTCTGCTGTGTGAAGCCACTGACCACCTGCTGTACAGAGCCTAGGAAAAATTTGTCCTCAGTTACAGTCAGTTACTTGGAGTATCCTATCTCTACCCTTCTCCTATCCAAGTTCAACAATAAAGCATTGAAAATGTATCCCCTAGACTGGTTATTGGAAACGAGCAGGTTTGCGTGTGCACCTGGCTGTGTGAAAATGCCATAGTTACTGGCTGCAAAATATTCAGAGGGAGGCTCGGGAACAAATACAAATTTCATTAGCAGCTCCTTTGGGGGTACCGCTACATACAGCTCACAGCACATTAGCATGAACTGTATGTTGCAAATATAGGAATAAGATATACTTGATGTAGCCGGGAGTGGACTACAGCTATCTGATACTGCAGACTTGTCCTCCATCTTCCCAGACTGTCTTTATATAACCCTAGTGCATGCATCATACTTCTGAGCCTAGAGGAGAGCATTGTGGGAACTGTAGTCTCCTGAGAAGCCATCGCTGAACTGTCCATGAACTACACCTCCCAGCAAGCCATCCGCTCTACGAGAGAATTATGGAAGAGGCTTTAAAGGGATCTGCCAACCAGGCCCACGCTCTCTTGCTTCCCGGGATGCATCAAGTGTGCACCAGTCCACCAATGTTTTGGAGGATTGCGGCCTGCCACGCGACTTGCGGCATCCACAGATTCCAGCCCAGGTGAACGGATCTTGCTCGCTACACCAGGTGTACACCAGCAGCATTGCTGATAACATAGGTGTCGGATGACCCACTGAATCAGCAGATTAACAGCCATTTCAACCTGCTCACAATACAAAGAATCAGCGTGGATCATTTATCAAGTAATCATTAAAGTCATTAGGATTGGTGAGAGTTGCCAGCCACTAGTGTATCACTTTGAACACTGTATACAGACACCTTAGACTTGGATTGCCTAGAGGATTTGTCACTAGTCAGAAAAAGTTCCCAGCATTGATTTCTGACCACTGTGCCACATTTAGGGATTCTTTGCCTCTCTGAGCTCCAACTACCGGTGAAGTTAACTGCAAGGCCTTGCAGTCTGAACACTGTCTCTTATTGCTCTTAAAGAGGACACGTCTCTGGTACCTATACTGCTTTAGCTTTCATTAGGCTTAAAGGTATTATAGGCCGGCCCGGGTTTTCCCTTTTAGCAGTGGTAATATTGACAGCAACTAATGACCCTTTGAGGAATCTATTTGCATATTGTCTGCTACTTTTTATATTGGTTTCATTTACCTGTTATTGCTAATTGTCATTTAGCTGCTTAAAGAGTTCTCAACTAAGTCTTGGCTGTTTATCCAGGGCTTGGCTGATTAATACTCTTATAAGTCTCTTCTTTTGATTAAGTAAATCTGAGAGAGCTGAAAATAGTCTACATTTTTATGAGTGTGGTATTTAAAGGTATACACAACATGTCTGAACCTAGAGTGTCAGAAGGGCTGAAAAGGCTACAAGGGTCAAGGTTCCAAGAAAAGCTGGCATGTCCCTAAAGTGACATTAAACCTCCTTTGTCAGAATCAGAATCAGAATCAGAAAAGGTTTATTGCCATGATCTGTAAACAAGGTTCATGGATTAGGAATTTGTCTTGGTGTTTTGGCGCAAAAGAAGAATAACAAAAAATACAAAAAAAATAAAAAATACTAAGTAAAATACACGATAAATACAAAAGTAATCACAACATTTACAGGGTTGGATAAGATAACTGTACAGGCTATTTAGAATGGGACATGTGCAAATGCAAAATTTACAGTGTCAAAGTATCAAGTGGCAAAGTACAAAAATTACAGTGTGTAAAGTGTCAAGAGTTAAGTGTTCATGAGTCCCACAGCAGATGGATAGAAACTGTTTTTGTGGCGGGAGGTTCTGGTCCGCATGGACCGTAGCCTCCTGCCTGAGGGGAGTGGCTGAAATAGTCCATGTCCAGGGTGAGAAGGGTCGGTTGTGATCCAACCTGCTCGTCCCCGAGTCCTGGAGACGTACAGGTCGTGGATGGATGGAAGGCTGCAGCCGATCACCTTTTCTGCAGAGCGCACAATGCGCTGCAGTCTCTGTCTGCCCCTGGCTGTGGCTCCAGCGTACCACACGGTGATGGAGGAGGTGAGGATGGATTTGATGATGGCTGTTTTATTAAAATAACAAATATGCCATACTTACCTGCTTTATGCAATGGGAGGGCACCAGTGCAGACTTGCTCCCAAGACGCCCTGTCTGCGTCTGTTGACACGGAGCTGGTGACTCAGCCCTGCCCCCCGCTCCCTCCTCACACCACTTTATTGGCTCCCGCTGCTGTCAATCTGCCCATTGAGGAGAGAGACGGCCACTGCTCTCGTGCACATTGCTGGATCGGATCGGGCTCAAATAAGAAAAAAAGAGGGGAGGGGATCCTGCAGTAAAGAAAGCTTCTTTACCTTAATGCATATAATGCATTAAAGGAGTTGTAAAGGCAGAAGGCTTTTTATCTTATTGCATTCTATGCTTTAAGATAAAAAACCTTCTGTGTGTAGCAGCCCCCCCCCCCCCGCACCCCCTAATTACTTACCTGAGCCCCTTCTCTCCTCAGCGATGTCCACGTGTCTTAGCTGTCCCAGACAAAAATCAGTCAGCCAATTTACAACACACTTTACAACACACAGCTCTTTATTGCCGTTTGTTTTTTGGTCATTGATTGATTGGTTCCTATATTTTCTTTAACCTCCTGTCATTCCCTGCGCTGCAACACCCAGATTGGAAGAGGGATGGGTAACACTAAGAACTAATCAGGTGTCTATAAAAAGAGCATGTGCTGACAAGGAGAAAGGAGATTCCTCACTCTACGGATACTTGACAGGGTTTAAATAAGTAATTATTGTGGAATGACGCAGGTTTTGTGCACCAAGCCTACCCCATCTTTCTTTTTGTATCTCAGTGGTAGATCCTACCACTATAATGTCTAAATGTGACATTTGGGTGGACCAAATCTTTTTAGTTTGCTTACAAAATTCATGCTATAGCATGAAGCTGAATTCTTCTATAGACGATGAATTCTTATCCTAGAAATCACAACGTTCTATTCCAGATATTATTTTTACGCAAGCTCTGTATTCCTACTAATTGTCCTCAGACAGCATCCTCAAAGATCCATGTTGTGTTGACAGGCAGAAGATCTCCTCTTGTTGGCCTTGGTACCGTTGGTTGGGGAATTGACAATGCTTATTAGAATATAACTGTAATTATAAATGTAATACTGCGATATACTCCCACACAGCTCGCTCAATAGAAAATTGCTATTCAGGAACATATGCAGGATGTTACCGAGGCAAAACATGGCAAGCACAGAGAAGACTTGTCACAACAGCTTTTCAGGTGACTGGTAACTTGTTACTTTGTGACAAGCCTGTGATTCCATCATCGTTCACCTCCCTGCAGGAAGAGGACGTTCCATTATTACCCGTGGGAAGCGCTCTCTATGTAAAATCCTGAATACTTGTCATTTTATTTCACTATTTAAAGATCTTAATTTTTGATGCATAGCAGAGTATGAATCATAGCCTCCATCCTCAGAGGTCAACCATATGTATCACCATGGCACAAGCCATACGGTAGATAAATGGTTAGTGATCTGGTCTTGCAGAGCTGGAGTACCAGGTCCAGTTTGGGTCTCCGCATTATATTTATTTATTTACTATAGGCATTCATACAATGACATCAATGTATACTGCGCTTTACATGCTGTATGTTTGTATCAGCCTCTGCCTGGAAGGAGATTACAATCTAAACTCCTTATTGCACACGTGTAGCACCCTCTAGTGTGCTAGAATAATTTAGCTGTAGAGTAGGCTTCGAGCCAGGCCTGGGTTGAATTTGGGTCAGGGATGAGTGACTCGGGGAGGCTGGATGACTCATCAAGCAGCACCTCTGGTAACTCCCCCTGCTCTCTGGAACCTTGGAGAAGCTTCCACAAGTAGAGGATGAGGAGGAGCTGCTTGGAGTATTGAGGAGGTCCCCAGCCAATCCCCAACAGGTGGGCTGGCAGGGGGCGGGCACCTCTTAAATACTCCTGGGCCATGTAAGCAGGAGCAGTCGGGTAGAAGATGGAGAAGGAGAGCTGAGGAGGCTGTCCGTGGCCCTTGAGGGTGTCCTCTAATCGGGGGGGTTGACTTTGGGCCTGGGGTTTGGGTGCTGTAGGGATCCCCCACAACACACAGAGGAATCTTGTCCTGGACGCATAGGAGCAAGGTGAGGACAGCAGGAGACAATCAGCACGTCCAGGAGATCTCCTGAGGAGTCAACCGGGTGGGCTGGTGAGTGAGCAGTCTGGGAGGACTGTGGAGTGAGAGAGTGTCAGTCTGGGAGTACTGAGAAGTTAGCCAGAAGGGCTAGTGAAAGCGGCAATGACCGAAGAGGTGGTGCTGGGATCAGTAGGCAAAGGGTTGTAAGCTAAACACTGACTGTTGCTACACATTTAAAGGGGCCTCGGGTTGCTACCTATAACAAGCTGTTGCTCTAAGATCTGACTGAGTGCTGGGTCAGGATTCTCTGTTTGTCAAGTGAGCCAGTGGAGTTCTGCAAGCATGTGTGCTGGAGGAAGCAGAGGAGTGTATATAGACTGTATATAGGAAAGTTGTCCCTGAATTTGTTCTAAGGTCAAGTGGGCATCCCATAATACCACCACTCCCCATCCAAGTTTTATCCCCTCGATAAAAATACAAAAACCAGCACTGTACTGTTTCCTGACTCTGGGAGCCTGTTAAAATTTGGTGTCCCTGGCTGTGCAGGGTGGGGGATCTCAGTTCACTTGTGACTCCTACGTGGGATGTGCTATCCTTACTAGGGCCATAGGTTTAAAATCCCAGGTTCTACTCACGTTTTCAGACTTCTGAAGATGTTCTGCATAGTGACGAAACGCGTCAGTGGGATGCATGGTATGCAGCTCATACATTCAGGTGGAATGCACACTGTTAGCAGGGATTATTTTATATATTTTAAGCTTTTTATGTGGAAAAGTCTATGTAATGTTTTCTGCTACACTAATAAAAGGTGAAGGCTTTTTACACTATCAGAGGCTTGTCCATCTTCTTATCTTTTTTAACACCACGAGGATGCATCGAGGAAAGATGCTGCTGGTGGGACCTCTGAAGGATCATGGATCTGGGAAAGATCACCTCAAGCATGTTTTGACTTCTCTGTGTCATACGACAAGAGGGTGAACGACCTCTGGTGAGTAGGGATCTTCCCTCATAAGCATGGTGGACTTGGTGACATTTAAACACAGTTAAGAAGAAAAGCACAAGGCACTTTCTCCTTTTTTTCCCTTTGGATTTGCATATTGCACAGTAGAATTGTATCATCTCTTTTGCACAGGCACTTTTTACCTCTGGGCTTGCATATTGCACAGTGGTATTGTAATATATGTTTTGCATAGGTATCTTGTATATTCAGATCTATATATTGCACTTTGGAACTGGTCATTTTGAATAAGATTGCAACATTATCACTTAGCGGCTAATAGAGATATATTACGGACTATATATCCAATATTGGTTGAAATTGTATATTTGCACTTATTGTTATTTTGCACATTGAGTTTAGCATATGTTTTTCCTTACACATGTTTACAGCATTTATATGAATTTTGAGGCGATTAATAATTGATCCTTTGGCCATATGTATGTAGTGCCCTCTACCATAGGTAGGTGCTTAGAGGTAGGTTTTTGTTTGACAGCAGTTAAATTTAGTCAGGCCTGACTGAGAGTCAGGCCTGATTGTTTTGATTCTGGGCAGGGGAGTGGCCCAGGGAGGGCTGGAGACTGCAGGAAGCAACACCTCCTGGTAATCTCTCCACTTTTCTTCAGAAAAGTTCTAGAAAAGGGGATGAGAAGAGGAGGTGAGGCTTTCTGAAGTATATTAAGGAACCCTGACCAACCTGTGGTCTGCCCAGTGGGGAGAGGAGAAGTTCAGGTGGAAGTGACGGAGATGTAATGTGGAGGCTGTCAAGGCCTGAGGGAACCCCTAGTCTGGGGGGGGGGGGTTGACCGACCTTGGCCTGGGAGAGCAGCCAGGAGGAGAGAGAAATCCTGGCAAAGAGGCACAAGAGTGAGCGGAAGAGGACAGCAGGAGTGAGAACACTACAAAGAGATCTCCGGAACGAACGAAAGTAACAGTGAGTGACACAGTGAGGGAAGTGAGATGGACAAGACAGATTAGGAAGAAGACAGTCTGAAGAAGGTGCAGGAGGAGATTGGGGTCTGGTGTCATGGACCGTGTGTGGATGTGCTGGGAGTTGTAGTCCATCGTTGGCTAGCTAGCACCAACTAAATGACTTTGCTGCACAGGGGAACCTCAACCTCAAAGCCCACAAAGGGTGGTCCGGAGGCCTGATAAATCTACATCAGGTCTCATATGTCTTAGCTAGGCTGTGCAAGTTTGTTTGGAGGCTGGTAAATTTCCTTCCAGGCCTCACCAGTGGAAGTAAGAAGTGTGCAGGAGGTGTGCAGACGCTCCTTGTCTGGCACCCGCTGTGATTGCACAGCCATTCAGCAAGTCCCCACCAATGATTCACGGTCGGGACCTGCTGATCGGCTGTGTGCAATCACAGCCCACAGCTTTAGGCCCCTTTGACACACACGGACCGTTCAGTTCTGCCTGTCAGTTTTTCAGGCGGACCTGAATGGACGCTCCATTAACCCCTATGGAGTGACGGATGTCAGCGGTACCATGTCCGCTGACATCCGATCCGCTAAATCCAGACGGATGGACACCCTATTTTCCATCCATCAGGTGGATCGGATGAAAATGGACAGGCGGATCCGTTTTTATCCGGTCCCCCATAGAGGAGAGTGGGGGCTCTGACAGGTCCGTCTTTGCAGAGTGAGCAGAGACGGACCTGTCATCCGCCGGCTCAGCGGGGATCAACGGATCGATCCCCGCTGAGCCGCGGAGTCCATCAAAACGGACTCCGCTAGTGTGAAAGAGCCCTTAGTGTTGATAAAAAACACAGGGCTCCGTGCAGAGGAAGCGACCTGTCCGTTTCTCATCCCTGATCTAGAGATCTCTTAGTAAAAGAAGTAAAGCACTGGCTAGGAACACATTTAACCCTTTGATCACCCCTGGTGTTTACCCCTTCCCAGCCAGTTTCATTAGTACAGTGACAGTGTATAGTATTATAAATGATCACTGAATTAATGTCACTGGTGATGTCAGTCAGTTCTGCCCAGTGTCTCCACCATTGCAGTCCCATTATTATTAAGTCGCTGATCACCGCCATTAGTAGTATATCAAAATAAATAAATAACATTTCCAATATTTATTATAGAATTAAAAAGGAATTGCGCAACCCTAAGTGTTATTAAAATGAATGTGTCCAAAAATAATCTTTGTGTATGCCACTCCTGAAAAGAATAAACATTGATGTGTATAAATCAATAAAATAAACAGAATCAACATAAACAAATGAAATCGCTACACCAAATATGTGCCCTTTGATGACGTCACTTATGACGAAACATGTCGGGCGGTCCTAAGTATTGACGAGCACACGACCCACGTGACTAGCACAGGCTGCACGTTCCCTGAGCCGGCGTTTTTGTCTTTTCAGAGCGTTCCTTACAACTTGATACATGTGAGTAGCCTGTTGGCTTGTGTTTACTTCTGGATACCAAACAGTATTTCACTATCTGCCGTTTCATCTCTTTTATATCCTGCCGCTGTGAGTTCATCGGGATATCTGAGGAGGGAGTGACACCCCAGTCTCTATACCTGCAGAGGCTATTTGCCTGCTCTTTATATCTGCCTTCAGCTAGGTAAAATTACATCTCTGGTAAGAGTTGCTATACTCAGAGAGTGGGGTGACACAGGACGCTATCTCGATCTATACACCTGGTGGAAGTATCTTCCTACTTTTTTTTGGAACACTATATCCAATTCAATTTATTAAGTTGGACTTCTGATGATTTGATGATTTTCTGCAGAACTTTGCTTGTACTTCTTATGCATGGCACATATTTGGTGTAGCGATTTCATTTGTTTATGTTGATTCTGTTTATTTTATTGATTTATACACATCAATGTTTATTCTTTTCAGGAGTGGTATACACAAAGATTATTTTTGGACACATTCATTTTAATAACACTAAGGCCTCATACACACGGGCGTTTTTTGACGCCGGCGTCTACTGACGTTTTTTTCTGCTCCCCATGTTAGTCAATGGCCACATAAAAAACGTCAGCGTTTTTGAGCTGTAGATGGCGTCGGCGTATCAGAGAACCCACGACCAGCGAGTTCCTTGGCTGCATCGACGTCAAAAAGCGCCGCAAAATGCCACGAGACGCCAACAGACGCCAACAAACGCCACCTAATATTGTACCGGTGTTTTTTGACGCCAACGTTTTTAGGTTGAAAAATAGCAGAGGAATGATTTTTTTTAAAAAAACGTCTATTGACGCCGACGCTCACTAGCGCTCAAAAACGCCAATGCATAATGCCGAAAAACGTCGACTTTTTTTCCTTGACGTCGGGCCCGACGTTTTGTTTATTATTTTATATACGCCCGTGTGTATGAGGCCTTAGGGTTGCTCAATTCCTCTTTAATTCTATTGATTCGGATGGTTTTCCCAGATATTGCAGCACCTCACATAATTAATTTTGTTTACAGATAATATTTTCTCACATTTTCACATATTAGCGCGGATTTTTTATCCAGTCAATATATATTATAGTCTGTAGGCACTATAACTTTCGCGCAAACCAAGCAATATACACGGATCAGGATTTATTTTTTTTTTACCAAAAACATGTAGCAGAATACATTTTGGCCAAATATGTTGGATATATTTTATAGCAGAAAGTAAAAAATATTGTGTTTTTTCAAAATTTTCTGTCTTTTTTGCTTTATATCTCAAAAAATAAAAAAACTCAGTGGTGATCAAATACCACCAAAAGAAAGCTCAATTTGTGTGCAAAAAGGGATATATATTTTGTTTGTGTACAGCGTTGCATGACCGCACAATTGCCAGTTAAGATAGCGCAATGGCCTGGTCATGGAGGGGGTAAAATCTTCCGGAGCTGCAGTGGTTAAGCAGAAGGATAATAAGTGGACAGCACTGGGGCACCTCTAGCAATGTCCTAGTCCAGGCATGCCCCGTGCTCTGTGCATCAGGGGTAGCAGAAACAACAGTCACTGAAATCCTTCCCTTTTAGGTCAGCAGTCACAGTGTCCTTCAAGCTTGGTATGTCACCCCCAGACTCCAACAAGCAGGCTCCTCTGTGAAATTCCCTAGCCAGGTCTTCAATGGCACCCCTCTTCAGTCCCTTACAGGGTTTCTGGTTGATTAGGCCCTCCAGCTGAACATTGCTGAGACCCCCATGAGCAGGCTGGACCTTCAGCAGGGCTTCCAGGAAGGCAGACAGCCCTGCTAATGGGGAACCTCTTCTCCAGTAAAAGAAGAGCACTCTCTCTGGTTTCAGACTATTTATGCATCTTCCAACCACCATCTGGGCACACCTCCCCAGGGATTGGCTGGATCTCCATAAATATTCAGGTTGTCTGTTGCAGTTACTCCCACCAACTATATTCTGGAAATCGCCAGGAAACAGGAAGAACTAATCAGACCTACAACCTGCAGAACCCAAAGAAGCCCGGAAAAATCAAACACAGCTCAGCTGATTACAGGAGTGCTACTACAAGAGAGCCAGCCGTCAGCTATAAAAACGGTACCGGGGTGATGCCTGCAGCTGCCAGGTACGGGATTTGGCGTACTGTAAAAGAAAAATGAGGACGCACCAACCTTGCGCATTACCCATATAAATGTTTGAAATCAAAAGGAAAGAAACATACTCAAGAACGAGTAGAATCAAATGCACACCAACGTTCACAATGGACAGACAGCAGCCAGGTCACCAGGACTATGTTCGGAACGCCGGGGAACCTTCTGGATGGCTGATGCGTTTCGAGGGATAACTCAGAGGGCTCAGAGGAAGAGGGAGTTATCCCTCGAAACGTACATGTGCATGCAATACCGCATATGGCCAGGGGTTCAGGAATGGTGCTGGGGCGCTGGTGAGGCTCAGAGACACTCGGAAGCATTCGGAAATACTCAGAAATACTGAAAGTGTAAACAATTCCCGAGTGTTTCTGAATGTTTCCGAGCATCTCTGAGCCTCAGCAGAGTCGCCACACCTCTGGTCACATGCGGTATTGCATACACCAGCGCCCCCAGACCTCTGCCCACATACAGTACTACATTGACAAGCAGTCACTGTGGAACAAATTATCTGAGTTTCCATTGTTTCCTATGGGGAAACATGCTTTGATATGTGAGTGATTTTGATTACAAGCATTCTCCTGGAACGGATTATGCTCGTAATCCAAGATTCCACTGTATTGTGTTTTTTGCATTAAAGTTCAAAAACTTTGTGTTTGAAAAAACGCTGCGCAAATACCGTGTGACATAAAAAATGCAAAACCCACCAATTTTTTCTCTAGGGCCTCTGCTTTAAAAAATATATAAAATGTTTGGGGTTTCTAAGCAATTTTTTAGCAAAAAAAAAAAAAAAATGAATTTGATATGTATACAAAAAGTGCCAGAAAATGCCTGGTCTTCAAGTGGTTAATGTGCATTATTCTACCTGCATTAATGCACTGCAAAGATTAATCTTTTTTAATGTGCAGTTTTAATTTACATAATAGCTGGTGGTCATTTTTAAAGGTCCCTAGTCAGACAATGTCTTCTAATTGTGTTCCTGTATTGTTACCCGAGTCCCTGATAGACACCAGAAGCGGATGTGCTGACACACATTGCACAACATTTGGTACATCATTGTCAGTTTCAAGATGACAGTACAGAGCAATTATGTGCAACCAATGCTTCACCAAGTGCGTGGATACAAGAAGTGGTGGAAATAGGCTGGAGGAGAGCTGCCGCGCCAAGATCCAGAAAAACAGCAGCGTATGAAAAGAAAAACATGTCTATCGCTTATGATACACAGCACTTTCGCAAACTGTCATCCAGATCATGGAGCTTAGATCTATTTTGAACCTATTTCAGTGATGCGATGTGCTTCTAGGTTTAGATGCGTCTCCAAAGCGTTGTCCTTGAATTTCATGCCTCCCTATTGCGACTCCACACAAATTACTTCGTCATCACGAGGCTCACGGTGAGAAAGGTCTGTCTGGCAGCATGCAAAAATAAACAATATCATTTTTGCATCACCGTAGAGAGTATTCCTGGCACGTCTCCAAATGTAAAGCTTCCCCAACGGCAGAGCGGAATTTATGAAGTGCTCGATTTTTGAAACTCCTTAATTAATTGAATGGGGAGCTCCAGCCAAAGAGATAAATATACATTTGAAATACACATATGTAAATTTCCTTACCTGCCCAAATATTTGTAATTCTGGCTTATGGTTTAGATGACCCTGCCATACTGTATAGCCAGAAAGGGGGACTGCTGATCACTGCTGCAGCGTCTCTGCTTACATAAGAAGCATCATCTTACTGCTAAAATGCTCCCTGTGCTCTGCCCCTTCTATTAAATGCCCAAACACCTCCCTTTGAAGCCCCCGATGCCTGAAAACATACTAGACTAGCAGCCCTTAGGCCTAGCTTACATTTGAGGTTAAGGGGGTGATAAAAACAGGCGGTTGAGCCACATTTTCAACACCACCCTAAGCTGCAGAGGTAACCGTTATAGCCCCCATTGCATTCGTCGGGCAGTATCACCCACCAAACATGACCTGTTCAACTGAATGCAGCCACGCTGCACCCAGATGCAATTGACATTGTTGTGGTGCAGGTTCTTGGGGCTTAAAATTGGCAGCGACTTAACTTCTCATCGCATAGGCATGTGCAGGGAGTGTGCCAGGTGTGCCTGGGCACACCCTAAAAACTCTGTGTGGTGCCATTTCCCCTATTGCTTCCCCCTGTGTTGCGCACCCTGCAGTGCTGCTGGCTTCTCTCCTCTCCTCTCCCTCCGACTGCTGCAGGGGATGTTTCAGGATGGAGAGCAGGGGAAGGGGTATTCAATTTGTCATTTACCTGCCCCTTCCTGTTCTGAATGACCACAGTGAACACACTCACTCACTCACTGTGTTCATTCATAGTTGCAGCAAAGTGTCTTACTTATTAAGTGTTTGCTATGCTTCAGTTTGTGAAAGAACAGGAAGCCGCTCAGCACAGAGCGCTTCCCATTCATGCAGCTGGGCTTGCAGAGAAAGGCATGTGTGTTGGAGGTTTGGGGTGCACACCCTAATAGAATAGGCTGCACACACCTATGCTTCACCGCCTGCCAGACGGTAGATCGCTGGATCGAAATGGTGCTCAGCTAAGTATAAGTGGATGCTGGGGGGGGGAGGGGGTCAAAGTAGAACTATAGGCATAACGTAGAGAAGAATTGCTTTCAAGAGCGTGCCACCATCCTAATGAGACCATGGAAGAAACAAAGGGAAATAACCTCCAAAGAATATGGACTTTACGGGCACACCACAAGGCTATATTTTTATATAAAAAAATAACATTTATTTACATTTGCATAAAATCAATAATAGCTTAAAAGCAAGTATAGATACTTTTGGGGAGTCCGATGTTCAGACTACCTCCAACAAAACAAGACAGAGTGTGAAACATCCTACTACATACTACAGACCAATATACATACAAGTAGTGATACACTGTACTAAAATACTGTGTACATATAACAAGTCGACAGTGCGATAGGCCCAACGCGTTTCACTACAAGCTTCTTCAGGACCTTTTCATTTGTAGGCTGAAATTTCTTAAAAAATGAGTAGAGAAATATATATTTATCAAAAAACACCATTATCATAGCATTTATCAAAGCATACATTACAAATTCGATATAAGGGAGAAAAATTAGATTTTGCTGATCTTTTTTTTTTGGCATCCGACATACCTAGGGGTACAGTGAGCAGTCTCTTTCCTCTCTGTTTTCTTTTGTCTTTCTTGCTTTTCTTCCTCTCATTTTCTATCCTTCTTTTTCCTTATGTACTGTCTCTTGGTTGAGGGTGACATTTTGTACCTCTGGGTCTCGCTGTGTGATGGAGCGGCTCCTCTTCCCTTCAAAGCTGCAGTGATTCCTGAAGTCCTTACTCTAGGAGCCGGCACACGTCTGGCGCCGATTCTTGTAGATGGCGCCCTGGCTGGCCACAGCTGCGCATGTGTGGGCATTCCGGAAGTAATCAGGGGACATCGCGGAGCGTCCAGCTGGGGCAGGCCAGGGCAAACCACGTTCTGCGCATGCACGGTGTGGATGAGGCAATGGCGGCTATCTTTGTTGATGGCTCAGTAAACCTTTTGTCATTTTAGGCAGTGGGCGGGCCTGCTTGTCCTTAGGCCCACCCCTATACTTAGAACTACTGGTGTGTCAGTATGGTAGCCCTCTATCTCCCAGAGGGTTGCCTGCACCAAGAGCTCCTTTCTTCCCCAAAAAAAATAAGGAAAATAAGTTAATTCTTTATTTAAAAAAAAAAAAGAAAAGGGAAAACTTTCTCCTTTTTCTCATAGCTTCCTGTCATGGCCTCTCTGCCCTCTCATCAAATGCCTCAGCATACTCAAGATGGGGAGGCAGAATCAGTGGTTCCAGGCCCGTCAGTGGGAGAATCTGCTCTACCTGCGTTGGAACGACCCTCCAAAACGCCAACGGATAAAGACCTCTCAGAAGAGTCTTCCCTACTGGGCTTAGTTTTGCTTTAGTACAGCCTTTCGTCCAAGCAGTGAAACAGGCTATCGGCTGAGGCCGAAGAGCCACTTAAGAAAGCTAAGATTTATTCTCCTTTCCTAAGAAACCGTTTGTCCTTTTTTCCTCTCATGGATGAGGTGAAAGACCTCGTTGAAGAAGAGTGGAAGAAAACCGAAAAGTGGTTTCCTCTAAATCTTCTAAATAAATTGTACCCATTGACAGAAAAGGACACAGTCATGATCGACTGCCCTCCAGTAGTCGATGCAGCAGTAGTACGCTTGGCCAAAAATGTAACTTTACCCATGGATGATTGAACCTCTTTCAAGGATCCGTTGGATAGACGTATTGACACAGATTTAAAGAAAGCCTATCAGACAGCTGGAGGAGCCTGTAGACCGGCAATTGCCCTAACATCAGTATCCAACGCCATTAGAGTATGGACAGACAACATAGAGTCGGCAGTTCAGCAAGGAGTCCCTAAGGAAGACATAGTCAAGGCTCTGGAGGAACTCAAACTCTCCGCAGTTGGAGAAGCATCTATTGACATAATCAGATGCTCAGCCAGAGCTATGCTTCATACAGTCATAGCTAAGTGTGCCCTATGGTTAAAGCCATGGGCAGTGGATGCTGCTTCCAAGCAAAATTGGAGTAAGGTCCCGTTTGAAGGAATGCTCTCTTCGGTGAAAAACTTGAAAAGGCCATTCCTCATATAATAGGGGGAAAGACAGGGCTTCTACCTCAAGACAGAGGGTTAAGAAGATCAAGAACTTTTCCATCCAAGGCCCAACCACTAAGAGAGCAGAGGTTTCAGACAATTCAGACAGGACAGGGACCCCAAGAATGCAACTCTTCTCCAATATCTGGCAACACGGATGCAAGGACCACTGGGTGGTCTCTACAGTTCGCTTTTCAGGTCACCCCCTCAAGATTACTTCTCGACCACAAGAATTCTGAGTTCTCTGAAAGCAAAAGCGTTGCAACACTTCCTAGTGTCTCTACAAACCCTGGGGGCAGTGATCCAAGTTCCTCCAGCACAGAGGTTTTTCCGGTTTTTACTCTGCTCTCTTTCTTGTCCCCAAAAAGGATGGGGGCTGGAGACCGGTAATAGACCTGAAGAGACTCAATCATACAGGCCGTGCAGTCAGGAGACTGGATGATTTCCATGGATCTCAGAGACGCATACTTGCATATCCTGATTCTCCCAGCCTTTCAGAGATATGCAAGATTTGCAGTCGGCCAGTTTCACCTGCAGTTCCGGAGCCTGTCTTTTGGGCTTTGCACCTCTCCAAGAGTATTTACGAAGGTGCTGATCTCGATACTTGCTCCCCTGTAATAGAGAGGGATCACAGTCTTTCACTATTTAGACAATATCCTTCTATTGGCGAACAGTCCAATGAGATCGCTCAAATCAACCCCTCACCTATCAGCATCCAAATGCCTAGGTTTAATAGGAACTAGGTCAGCCTGCATCCCCATGTTGCCGTGGGCACATTGGCACCCGAGGCACTTTCAGCTGGGCTTTTTGTCACAGTGGATGAAACAAGCTCTGTCTCAGGTAATCCATCTCATGAGCCATACGTGCAGAAGTCTACTATGATGGTCCAAAGAGGAAATATTGTGAAGACCACGCCACCTGGGGTACACCTCTTGGACCATAATTACCACAGACGCCAGCATAAAGGGCTGGGGAGCTCATTGCAAGCAGACGTTAGTACATGCAAAGTGATAATTTCCCACAAACGGAATTGTGTCAAACATTCTGGAAATCTGGGCAGCATTCCTGGCAATGACAGCCCTCTGCACAGATCAGGAACAAGTCGGTACTACCAAGCATGGACAACCGCGTGGCAGTCTCGTACATCCAGTGCTAGAGAGGGACGCACAGCCGGTCCTTACTGAGGGAGGTGGAGCATATCATGTTGTGGGCACACGATTGATCTCGGAAGCTGATTACCTATCACGGAACTTCCAGGATGCCAACGAATGGTCAATCCATCCCCTAGTTTTCAACTGGATTGTGGAGCGTTGTGGACTGCCAGAGATGGATCTCTTTGCCTCAGAAAAGAATATGAAGTTATCCTGACTTATCTTGCGCCTACCTCATCCCCAAGCAGAAGCAGTGGATGCGTTGTTGAGCCCATGGAGATGCACTCTGGCCTACACATTCCCTCCTTTTCTGCTTATTTCGAGGTTTCTAACAAGATTGCTAACAGAGCCAATATCAGTAATAGCAGTTCTTCCATACTGGCCGAGACGCCCATGGTTTCCCTTGGCAATACAGCTCAGCACCCAGGGTCCGGTCAAGATTCTGAACATGCCACACTTACTCTCCCAAGGGAATCTCTCACCTCCCAATGCTCTGAAGATAAATCTTCAAGTATGGATATTGAAAGGCAAATGTTCCAGTCATTAGGATGTTCATCCAATGTGATCTCAACCCTCATGAAAGCTAGAAAGCCTTCAACTAATAACATGTACTCTAAGGTCTGGGATAAATTCAAAGCCTTTTCCATTGGCAAAGGGGCAGATCCTTCATCACCATCCACCACTTTACTTATGGACTTTCTACAAGCAGGCCTAGATTTAGACTTAGGTCTTAGCTCACTTAAGGTCCTCAGCCACAGACAAAAGGTGGACAGAAGACCTCCTTATCATACAGCTCTTCAGGGCCGTAAGAACGATATGTCCTCCAACCAATCAGAAGTTTCCCAAATGGGATCTTTCCCTTGTTTTGGAAGTCTTGTCAGAACAGCCCTTTGCCCCATCCAAGGAAGTATCATTATGAAACCTAACTCTTAAGCTGGCCTTCTTGATCGCAATAACATCAGGTCGAAGAGTCTCGGAAATTGCAAGCCCTGGGAGCAGAAGAAGAACATATTTTCTTCCCGGATAGGGTAGAATTGCGTACGATTCATGGTTTTGTACCCAAGGTATCCTCTCCTGCTTCTCTGGCAGAACCTTGGGCTTTACCGATCTTCCTGGAGCCTACCTCAGGATCTCTCCATGAATTGTAAACACGGCGGTTCCCCGCTCTGTTAGTAGGGGCATGGATGATCTACTGATCCCTGTCACTGATCTCTCATGCCCATGGTAGCCCAACCCCTAGGTCTCCCCTTCACTGCCAATGACATGTATACAGTAATCAGTGGACATTTAAATTTCTGATCGCTGAATAAATGTCATTGGTCCCAAAAAAGTATCAAAAATGTCCGACATGTCCGCCCCAATATCGCAGTACCGCTAAAAATCACAGATCGCCGCCATTACTAGTAAAAAAAATAAATAAATAAAAACCCCAGAAATTAATTCTCACCATCCGTAAACGCGGCCACTTTTGCGCAAACCAATCAATAAACGCCAATTTTTTTATCACAAATATGAGGAATTATATAAATCGGCCAAAAACAGTGAAAAAAAATGTTTCTTTATATTTTTTTTTTTGGATTTGAATTTTAGCAAAAAGTAAGAAATTTGGGTTTTTTTGCAAAAAGGTCACTCTTTTGTTTATAGCGGCGATCAGAAATGACGCAGAGGCGATCAAATACCACCAAAAGAAAGCTCTATCTATTTGTGGGAAAAAAAGGACGCAAATTTTGTTTGGGTGCAATGTCGCACGACCGCACAATTGTCAGTTTAAGTGACGCAGCGCCGAATCGCAAAAAGTGCTCTGGTCCTAAAGCTGGAAAACCTTCCGGTTGGTAAGTGGTTAAGTGAATTCCTTGGGGCCCCCCAGATAACCGGAACTAGGGTCCCCATTGGATGATTTCCCCTCCTGTTACTTTTCTTGGGATTTTCCTTCACTTTCACTTTTAATGATAATGGTAAACAGGACAAATAGAGAGGTGGAATCTTCACAGAGGCGGCTCTTTAATTAGGCAAATTAGGCTGTCTTCTAAGGCCTCACACTGGCAGGGGCCTCACAGCCCCCTAATTTGCCTGTGTTCAATCACCAGGTTGGCGTTCCACCACCTATGACGCTGCCCTGTGCTTTCCGGTCATTGCTGTCACTTCTATATACAGAAGCCTGGCTTCTGCAGAGATGACAGCACAACTTTCCGGGTGGCCGCACTGAACCTCGCTAGTGCCAGACATCCATCCAGACGCGGCACTTGCTGGTGCCCGCAGCATCGCCCACACCAGTTGCCACCAGCAATAAAAACTGACAGAGGTTCTAATCCCTCTCCATTCTATGCAAAACTAAAAAAAAAGTGTTGCCTTTAGTTATACTTTAATGCAGAGAATGTATTAAGGTAAAAAAAATCTTCTGCCTTTAGAAGCTCTAAATGCTTACGTCTGCTCTGGACTGCTCAACTCTGTAACTAAATGATTCAACTCGGATGCAGATTTCTAATTCATTTTACTTAGTAAAAAAAAGATTAAATGTAATTAAACTCCGGGAGCCATGTCTTATTAGGCTTCTCATTTAAGAGGATATGCACACTAAATATGCTGACATTATATTCTGAAAATTGCTTATAATGATAATCAGCTGCCAACACATAGTAAAGGGTCAGTCCACCAAGATTTTAGTCAAAGTAGATCTAAACCCAATGACTTAAACAAAAGTTGTTTAAACCTTTAGAAACCTGCAGCATTCATCAAAAGAATGATCCTGCCATGAAAGTCCTTGTTCGGGCACTTCCTGTTATGAGGTGACAATTAGAGGGGCACCGAATGGAAATGTTGGTGCTGAAACTGAAACCGAAATTTAGGATGCACTTGGCTGAAACGGAAAATGACAGTTTTTAAAATATATATATATTTTTTTTATATATAATTGTCTTATATTTGACTTTTTAATTAATATCATGAATTTAAATTAATATAAATTTGTTGGCCATTATCAGCACCTTTAGCGCAAGAAAAGCTCAAGAAAAGTGCATCCACTTAGATTCTATGTCTTTACACCGGTCCACCGCACTTCCGTTGTGGTGTTAAAATCTTTTGCTTGCTGCATTTTTGGTCAGTTAAAAAAAAACGCACCAAAAACGCACCTCACAGTTGAAATGCATTGAAAACGCAGCAATAACACATCAATAATGCACCCGTGTTAATTTTTGATGCGGTTTTTGAGTCACATGACCTATGAAAAACACACCATAAACACAGTAAAATGTGGTAAAATCAAGGCAAAATCATGGTAAAATCAAGGCAAAATCACATGTGTTTTTAGAGTCATTATCGGCAAAATATAAAAAGCACAATTTTCAGCTGATGAAATTTTGCTGCATGTCTAGTCACAACTGTCTTCCAAGGAAGACAATATGTTCCTGCATTGTAACTTTGCCACATGATCCCCTGATGGAGACTACCAGGGTTGTGCTGACACACATTGTGCAGATGTGATCCACTGTTGTCACTATCAGGAAGCTATCCAATGATGTGCAACCCAGGCTGAATGAAACGCATGTTTCAGGGGAAGTGACTACAAGAGTCTGGAGGAGAACTAACATGGGAAGTGGGTGAAAAAGAGTGAAGACAGTATTAGATCCACTTTAAAAGGTTTAGGCTGCTTTTCTTGCATCTCATGGAGTCATAGGACCCAGAAGAGACCTACTACTGGGGAGTCTTCCTACTTTATTCTCCTTGAAGGCAAAACAAAGATCTGACATGCTTGCTCCTCATCCTTCAATGGAAACCTGTTTATTGATTATCCTAAAAAAACAGTTTAATTTATTTTTAAATTGAGCCTGAACTCAAAAAGTTAATTTGTTATATTATAAGGAACATCTAGAAATGTTCGGTGTGTCTAAGAAGTCTTCTGAATGTCTTGAATTCCTCCAAAGACATGCTGGTAAGGTACCTGACTCCTATCTAATATTGTCCCAATATGATGTTCTGCTAAGCGCGCCCAAGATGGCTGCCTCCCCTCCTATCTGCCCCAACATCAATCTGATAAGCGTTCATTTCCTGTGCCTACAGACTTGTGGATATAGTTGATGAATGAAAGGCTCTTCTGCCGCTGACTGCTTGTCTGATGAGATCCGGAGGGAGATCTCCTGATGTCACAACTGTTCTCCTTGCTGGAGGGGAAGCTGTACCTGAGGACCTGCAGTACAAGGATCTCCCTGCTTTTGCTTCATTCAGTTTGTGGATCTGGGCTTCTTACCACCTCCACCAGTTATCAGATCACCATTTATCATGGGAGGTGTAGCTGTGACATGAGAATGCAAAGCCTTGCTCCTCTACCAAGATGGTGGGTATCCTGGGGGCCCAGCTATAACCTTCATGCTTTGCAATAAAACAGAGGGGTAGAGGAACTGGTCAAAAGCGTTCACCTCCCTGTCACTTCATAAGAGAAGATGGACTTGTAAGGCAGGGGATATCTCATCATGTGAGTGCAGATAATACAAATTGGGGGGGGGGGGGCGTTCCTCAGTGCCAATTGTAAGCCTTATGTATGTCAATCAAATTTGATCCTGCTACCTTGCAAAGGGCCGCATTATGCCTTAGGCTAGGTTCACATATGTGCATTTCAGGAATGAGTGCATAATAGGTTCACCCTTTAGCGTGAAGATCCACTTTACTTCTAAACTGATGACCTGTAGGGGATTTTAAAGCATCGCCTATGGAACATTTAGGGTACCAATGTTTGACGGGTACAAGCAATTTTAAGGCTTAACATGTTGGGAATCTACTTACTTGTCACAACCTCATCCTTTGTATCCTGCTTAAAAAAAACAGGTAATATGTTGTTCTAAAATTAGCTTTATTGTATTTTTTACTGAAATGTTGTGCTTGATAAACCACTGCACTAATATTGAGTGACATAAAAAATTGGAACCACAACCATTTTATTCTCCAGGGTCTCTTCTGGGGGTTTTAAAGCCAATTTTTTTCCCCCATACAGTGGGTGTCCTGTCCCCGCTACACATTTTCCTATGTGTAGCTCAACATGCAGCTAAACCCTCCTATTCTGCAATAAGCGAGACTGAGTGTAATCTTGAAGTTTTATTAACAAAACAGGGTGAGGTAAGACTACTATAAATAAAAACAAATACAGATACATATAATCAGTACAGGAAGTATACATAAATACAATGGATAAGCTGGGCTGTAGAGGGCGATAAATAATTCTTACCAGCGATGCTGCATTTAGTGGATGCAAGCGGGTGCAAGTTTTAATCCTACATGTGCTCTGATAATTGGTTACTTCTTTCCATCTCTAAAATGGAGTCTGAGTTCTCAGGATGCCCCTGTTTCTCTTCCTTAGACTGAAGAATGATGGGAACTTTTGTTAGAGGTGAACAGTTTCTAGTCTCTGCAAAACTGTAAATTTATCACTGGCTCCATATTGTGGTCAAATCCAATATTGCAGGCAAAGCAACTTAATATCTACTGCACAGGTCAACTGCTCCTCTTGTCTAGGGGTGCACCAATCTTGTCTCCAAATATCACAGAAACCGTCCTCTCCTTTCCTCCTAAGACTTCCTACTCTCAAGCTCCCTCATCTCCTCCTCCCATGCTCGTCTCCAGAATTTCTCCAGAGCCTCTCCCATCCTCTGGAACTCTCTACCTCAACCTATCCATCTATCTCCTTCTCTTGCTACCTTCAGGCAATCCCTGAAAACTCATCTATTCAGGGAAGCCTATCACACCTCCAACTAATCATTTACCACTTCCATCAACTCATTCCCCACAGTTAGAACCTTTTGCACTACCTGCCGCACCCTATTAGATTGTAAGCTCTTCTGAGCAGGGCCCTCTTAATCCTCTTGTATTTTATTGAATTGTAACTGTATTGTCTCCCTTTTACATTGTAAAGTGCTGCTTAAACTGTTAGCGCTATATAAATCCTGTATAATAATAATAATAATTAAAATAATAATAGGGGTGAACAGAAAGCATATACTCACCTGATCCCTCGATCCTCCAGAAAGCGTCGCTCCCCCTAGATCCAGCGGTGGACTGTTCCTGGTCTATGAAGCCTGCTCTGAGCGTGATGGCGTCAGGAACAGTCCACTATTCAAGACCACTGGAACACGGGTTTGCCGGACCGGTCTTGTGCCGGGAGGATGGGAGGATTGGGTAAGTATTTCCATTCTCCTCTCCCCTAGAAAAAAGTGCTTTAGGTAATCTTCAGGCTTAAAATATTTTTTTTTTAATCAAAAAAAAAAAAAGCAAAATAGGCTCTGGCAGCGAAAGGGTTAAATCCAAATTTGCTACAGTATATCAAAAAGATAAAGTATGCACAGAGACGTCATTGATAACGTGTCGCATATTTAGCAGCAGTGAGAGGATGGAAAGGGAGAATCCGATTGGTTGATTTAAGCAACAGAAACAGATCCTCCTTCAGACGTTTTTTTTAAATAAGTCCAACCGTATTGTATTAGTAACTAAATAAACCCCAATGAGAGAGGAGGCACCTATCATTTATTTAAAATATACTGTAACCCCTTTCATTATTTATTTCGCCCCCCGGCAGGATATGAATACCTGCAGAATGGGAAACGTCCAGGAGACAGAATGGCAATCCGTGACGTTTCTGCATCAACGACGAAGCTGTCTCGGCATCTGCTCAGTAAATAAACAGAAAATTGTCACCCAGGTCACGTCCGGTGTTATAAATATAATGAGGAGGAATCCACGGGGAGCAAATGATATATTACAAGCACCAGGAGGCCTAATAAACCTACAACGAGGAATGGGGAATAAAAACATCTACCTTCATACAAGATGAATGGGGAGTCATGTCCTATTTACAAAGAAATAGTGTTCCGCATAGACAGGGTGACATTTCCCGAAAATGTATATACAGTATATTTTTATTGCCTTCCACTACCCCCCCTTCCTGTATGCCGCCTTCTGAACCCAATGGCCACAACATGTGTTTGGCTGCTCCCATCATAATGCAAAACCTATGACTGAGGCTCCGTTCACACCGGGTGCGACTGCAAAGTGTCGCGACTTCAATACCAAAGTGGCGCGACTTCAATACGATTTCTGAAGATTTCGATGTCCTGCAACTTGGCCAATCAAAAAAGTACAGTGTGTGACATACCATATTTATCGGCATATAACTCGCACAGGCGTATAACACGCACCTTCATTTTAAGAGGGAAATTTTAGGAAAAAAACATACATTTTAAATAAAGACCTTTGAAGCAAAATAAGAGTCAGCGCACATCAATGCAGCCTTATCAGTGCCCATTTGCAGCCTCACCATTGCCAATCAATGCAGCCTCACCATTGCCAATCAATGCAGCCTGATCAGTGCCCATCTGCAGCCTCACCATTTCCCATCAATACAGCCTGATCAGTGCCCATCT
This sequence comes from Glandirana rugosa, assembly GCA_018402905.1. Taxonomy (NCBI): domain Eukaryota; kingdom Metazoa; phylum Chordata; class Amphibia; order Anura; family Ranidae; genus Glandirana; species Glandirana rugosa. The sequence continues at coordinate 229,529 of BLSH010502084.1, forward strand.
GCAGCCTCACCATTGCCCATCAATGCAGCATCACCATTGACAATCAATGCAGCCTCACCATTGGCAATCAATGCAGCCTGATCAGTGCCCATCTGAGCCTCACCATTGCCCATCAATGCAGCCTAATCAGTGCCCATCTGCAGCCTCACCATTGCCCATCAATGCAGCCTGATCAGTGCCCATCTGCAGCCTCACCATTGTCATCAATGCAGCCTGATCAGTGCCCATCTGAGCCTCACCATTGCCCATCAATGCAGCCTAATCAGTGCCCATCTGAAGCCTCGCTATTGCCCATCAATGCAGCCTGATCAGTGCCCATCTACAGCCTCACCATTGCCCATCAATGCAGCCTCACCATTGCCAATCAATGCAGCCTCACCATTACCAATCAATGCGGCCTGATCAGTGCCCATCTGCAGCCTCACCATTTCCTATCAATACAGCCTGATCAGTGCCCATCTGCAGCCTCCCCATTGCAGCCTGATCCGTGCTCATCTGCAGCCTCACACCAGATAACATAGAGCGAGGATCTCCCGTTTACTCGGTGGCCTCTTTAATATGAAGTCCTGCCTCCTGGACCGGGTTCTATGATAGACAGAACAGTGGTCCAATGCAGGCCCAGGAGATGGGACTTCCTATTACAGAGGCCGTCAAGTAAATGGGAGCTCTTCGATCTATGTAATCTGACGGCACTCGTTCCCCCATCCCCGTCCCCGTCCCCTCAAAGGCAGCCCAATGCTAGCATCGGTTTATAACACGCACACACTATTTGCACCAGATTTTCAGGGGAGAAAAGTGCATGCTATATGCCAATAAATACGGTAATTCCTTTCCCTTCTAGTACAATTGCTGGCAATTTTAAAAAAACTTTGTGCCCCCCCCCAACTCCCAATCCATACCATGCCCTTTCGGATCTGGTATGGATTTTAAGGGGAACCCCACGCCAAAATAAAAAAAATGGAGTGCGGTCCCCCCAGCACCTTTTCCCCATGTTGATGAGGACAAGGCACTCTTCCCCACAATTCTGGCTCAGAATGGTAAAACATTCCCATAGACACTCCTAAACCTTGTGGACAGCCTTCCCAGAAGAGTTGAAGCTGTTATAGCTGCAAAGGGTGGGCCAACTCAATATTGAACCCTATGGACTAAGACTGAGATGCCATTAAAGGTCATGTGCGTGTAAAGGCAGGCGTCCCAATACTTTTGGTAATATAGTGTATGTTCTTGTAAACCCGAAGTTGGCATTTATATGAACACCTTATGGGGAGCTCCATTGCGTTCCCGGAAAAGGGGGTCCTTTCACACTAGCGGAGTCCGTTGCTCAGCAGGGATCGAACTGTTAATCTCCGCTGAGCCAGCGGATGACAGATCCGTCTTCACTCACTGTGCAAAGACAGACCTGTTAGAGCCCCGCTGTCCTCTATGGGGATCCGTCTGTCCGTTTTCATCCGATCTGCCAGAAGGACAGAAAATAGGGTTTCCATCTGTCTGTATTTAGCGGATCAGACGTCAGCGGGCACCGCTGACATCCATCGCTACATAGAGGTTAATGGAGTGTCTGCTCGTGTGAAAGGGGCGTTAGAAGAAAGGCATGCCTCCTCTGCACTCAAAAGCTACATTTCCATATTTTTACTACAGTTTCATTTTTTTTTTTGTCTTTTTTGGCTGGACTAACCATTAATCAAAAGCATAAAAGTCATACATCATAGAATGTTCCTTATAAATTATCATCAAGTATATAATAAGGCTCAGATCTGCATTAGGCCTCATTGGGTGTACAGGTGGGGGTCAGTGGATCTGAATGCACGCCGCACATATGTGTTACACGGGTGGCAACAGGTTGAAGGCCAACTCCAGCCAAAACTTAAGGAGGAGTAACTACATCTGTTACCCACTTGACCTCTGGAAGATTGACCCCCCTTCATGACCAGCCCATTTTTTGGGATACGGCACAGCGTTATTTTAACTGACAATTGCGTGGTCGTGCAACGCTGCACCCAAATAAAATTGGTGTTCGCTAACAGAGCTTTCTTTTGGTGGTATTTGATCACCTCTGCGTTTTTTATTGTTTGCACTATAAACAAGAAAAGAGCGACAATTTAAAAAAAAAAAAAAAAAACAATATTTTTTACTTTCTGCTATAAAACACATCCAGAAAAAAAAATTTAAATCAAAATCTCTTCATCAATTTAGGTCAATACTGTATATATTCTGCTACATATTTTTGGTAAAAAAAAATCCCAATGAACGTATATTGATTGGTTTGCACAAAAGTTATAGAGTCTACAAACTATGGGATTTATTTATTTATTTATTTTTACTAGTAATGGCGGCAATCGGCTAAACTGTGACTGTGATATTGCGGTGGACATTTTGACACTAGCTGACACTTTTGACATTTTTTGGGTACCAGTGACACTAATACAGTGATCAGTGCTAAAAAAATATATGCACTGTCACTGTACTAATGACACTGGCTGGGAAGGGGTTAACACCAGAGGTGATCAAAGGTTTAAATGCGTACCTAGCCAGTGTTTTACTACTGTGGGGGAAGTGCTTTTACTAGGGAAAAATAATCAATTTATTCCCTGCTTTGCAGGGACACAAATTCCATGCCTTCCCTCCTCTCAGAACAGCAAACCGTCTTGTTTACATAGGCAGATCAACATTCTGCCTTTCTGCCTGATGATAATCACAGCAGGAGTGAGCCGCCGGCGGCGCGCATGTGTGCCCCCTACCCAGAGGAGTCGGATCCGGCACAGAGGTGCCACCCTAAAACTGCTATAGGGTGGACCCTTAAGTGGTTAAGTTTGCCCGTCTATGACACAGTTGGGGAAATTTCTCCTTAATTACTGTAATACTGACAACAGGACAACAAGAATTAACCACTTAAGGACCGGAAGATTTACCCCCTTAATGACCGGAGAACTTTATGCGATACAACACTGCGTTACTTTACCTGACAATTGACGTTGTACCCAAACACAATTGATGTCCTTTTTTTCCCACAAATAGAGATCTCTTTTGGTGGTATTTGATCACCTCTGGGGTTTTTATTTTTTGTGGTATAAACAAAAAAAGCGACAATTTTGAAAAAAAAAACTATATTTTTACATTATGCTATAATAAATATCCCCTCAAAAAGGTTACAAAATGAATTTCTTTATCAGGCCGATATGTATTCTGCTACATATTTTTGGTAAAAAAAAAAAAAAAAAATGCCAATAAGCGTGTATTGATTGGTTTACGCAAAAGTTTTTGCATCTACAAAATAGGGGATAGATTTATGGCATTTTTATTATTATGGTTTTTTTTTTACTAGTAATGATGGAGATCAGTGATTTTTAGTGGGACTGCGACATTGCGGCGGATAGAGCGGACACTTTTTTGGGACCACTGACATTTATACAGCGATCAGTGCTATAACAATGCACTGATTACTGTATAAATGTCACTGGCAGGGAAGGGGTTAACACTAAGGGGCGATCAAGGGGTTAAATGTGTTCCCTGGGAGGTGTTACTGACTGTATGGGGGGGATGGGCTGACTGGAAGAGGAGAGAGATGGCTGTTCCTGAGTAGTAGGTACAGACTATCTCTCTCTACTCCCCTGACAGAACGGGGATCTGCTTTGTTTACACTAGCAGATCCCCGTTCTGTTTCTCTCTGGAACGATCGCGGGTGGCCGGCAGACATCGAGTCCGCCCCACCCGCTGATTGGCTCCCACGCTGGCCAGTGGGCATGCGCGCCCACACCACCCGTTCCCGCGTTCCCGAGACCGGCATACAATGGCGGCGATTTGTGGGAACGAGCCGACAAGCTGCAGTACAATGATGGTGGCCAGTCGGCAAGTGGTTAAGGGATGTGGCTGTCACTGGGCCAGGAAGACATGGACAGGAAATTTCCACATGCACAATATTTTTTGTTTAGCACTATAGGATAACAGACCTGGGACACCTTTGGGCTAAGGGGGCCAGATTTTTAAGATGAAATCCGGGGACATATTTTTTTTTTTATTGCCAAATGGTAAATAATTTTATAAGCATATTTTCCTCCAATGATCTATGCAGTGTATGCGCTATGTGTTTATGGATAGAGTTGAGCGAACACCTGGACGTTCGGGTTCGGAAGGTCCGAACGAACTTTGGAAAAAAGTCCAGGTTCGGCACCGAACGTTGCCCGAACTTTATCCTGGACCCTGAACCCCATTGAAGTCAATGGGGACCCGAACTTTTAGGCACAAAAATGGCTGTAACAAAGTCCTGGCAAGTGCTAGAGGGCTGCAAAAGGAAGTAAAATGGGGGTAAGAGTAGGGCAAGTGCACTACAAAAAAATGGGGATAGGGAAAATAAATTAAAATCAAATAAAAAAAAATGGGAAGGGGGGTGGATGTGGAGTAGGAGCCTAGAGGTTGACTAGGCCGTGACCGTGGCAGTGTAGGTGGAAGTGGCGGTGGTCGAGGAGGAGGAGGAGGTAGCCAACACTGTTTTTTTTGTTTGTTTATAATTGGGGAAGCCCCCAAAATATTGAGGCCTACTCAAAAAAACAAGTATACGAATGGCTGTGTGAGTCCGGTCTAAATGTTTATTCTGCACAAGGTACGGACAAGTCTTGTGGGATCCATGCCTGGTTCATTTTAATAAAGGTTAGCTTGTCCACGTTGGCTGTGGACAGGTTGCTGCGTTTGTCTGTGATAACGCCCCCTGCCGTGCAAAACACACGTTCAGACAATACACTGGCTGCAGGGCAGGCCAGCACCTCCAAGGCATAAAGGGCAAGCTCAGGCCATGTGGCCAATTTGGAGACCCAGAAGTTGAATGGAGCAGACCCATCAGTCAGTACGTGTAGGCGTGTGCTCACATACTCTTGCACCATGTTGCTGAAATGCTGCCTCCTGCTAAGACGTTGTCTATCGGCTGGTGGTGCTGTTTGTTGTGGCGGGCTGCTGACAAAGCTTTGCCACATTTCGGCCATGCTAACCATGCCTTCTATGATGCTGGCGGTGGCACAGCTGCGTTGGTGGCCTCTTCCTCCTCCTCCTCCTCTGTCTTCGCCTTGTGCTTCCGCTGAGCCCCCGGTGTCATTTGGGAATGCCCTCAGCAGCGCCTCTACCAGTTAGGGTTGCCACATCATCCCTTTAATCCAGGACACATATTAATTACACAGTGTCTGTGGCTGATTAAGGTGGTAATAAAACTCACTTGGTGCCTTATCTGCAATAAATTAGCCTCAGAACCTGTGGAATTCATATGTGTCCTGGATTAACCACTTGCCGACCGCCGATCGGCATTTGGCGGCGGCAAAGTGGCTCGTTCCCGCAAATCGCCGTCATATGACGGCGGCTGCGGGAACGTGTATAGTGAGCGCGCGCGCGCCGCCGGAGGCGCGCTCGCGCGCTCACTGTGTCCAGGGGGGGCCAGGGAGCGGGTGCGGCGGCTTCGATTGCCGCCGGCCACCCGCGATGCCCCCCCCCGGAGCGAATGAGCGGAGGTCCGTGTATGTAAACACGGACCTCTGCTCTGTGTGAGGGGGAAGGGCTGTGATCACAGCCTTCCTTTACGTGAAGGCTGTGATAACTTCCCTTCCCCAGATAGGCAGTCCCCCATACAGTTAGAACACGCCCAGGGAACATAGTTAACCCTTAGCGCGCCCCCTGCAGGTTAACCCCTTCACTGCCAATGGCATTTACACAGTAATCAGTGCATTTTTATAGCACTGATCGCTGTATAAATGCCAATGGTCCCAAAAAAGTGTCAAAATGTTCCGCCATGTCCGCTGAAATATCGCAGTACCGCAAAAAATCGCAGATCGCCGCCATTTTTAGTAAAA
>BLSH010502084.1:245919-258496 GCA_018402905.1 Glandirana rugosa
TACTCCGAGCAATTCAAAAGTCTGACTTTCCTCTGATTATAGATCTGATTCTCTTTCAGCCTGCAAATCTATGTAAAATATACAACGTGTCACATAGAAGGTTTGAAGGCCCCTGCATTAGTGCGACACAGCAAGGGCCCCAACAGAGCAGGAAGGTGGTGAATTGGCAGGGGTTGTAGAGTATATTTTACTGGTGGTGGTGGTGGGCGATGCTGGGCTGTCATGATACAGTACATGGAATGGGTAAAGTGTCTCTTTAATGTTCTGCATTTCCTGACTCTGCATTGGCTTATTTTCTAAATTAGCCAAGGTGAAAATTGGATTTGCAGCAGAAGAAATCAGCGCCTGACCGCATGTGGCGGGGTGACGCGCCTTCCTGTGATCGGAGGTGTGATCGCAGCTTTCAGTCTGAAAACTTAACGAGCCTCATATGATAATTATCATCATTACATTACACTTCCTTTTATCTCCACTGCTGGAGCCGCTACAAAAAGTGACTGTTTCCTGGCCGTGGTCGGGGTCCGCCATTAATAAGTGACCCTGAGAGCCCTCACAATGGGAAGCCACCTGTGAAAGCCCGCAGGGAGGTATTCATAACGACCCTAATAATGGAAATAACAGGAAAGGAATAGGAGTCTTCTCTTTATATATGGATATTTACTCTGGTACCTCGGTCCTTGGCACTAGTGCCTCGCACAGTAAGTCTCTGCATGGGCTTACCAGCTAAAAACGACTAAAAATGCTAAAAAAAAAGCCACAACGCCGGCATTTGAATAAACTACAAATAATGGTGTCATATAGCAATAATTTTATGGGGCTGTTCAGCAAGCTGGAGAAAGTGGTATCCTGGTGTAATCTGGAGGCAGAGCAGTTGGTTATATTGCCAAAAGTATTGGGACACCTGCCTTCACACACACACATAAACTTTAATAGCATCTCAGTCTTAGTCTGTAGGGTTCAATATGGAGTTGGCCCATCCTTTGCAGCTACAACAGCTTTAACTCTTCTGGAAAGGCTGTCCACAAGGTTTAGGAGTGTCTATGGGTTTGACCATTCTTCCAGAAGCGCATTTGTTCAGGCACTGATGTTGGATGAGTATTCCTGGCTCATAGTCTCCACTCCAATTCATACCAAAAGTGTTCTATTGGGTTGAGGTCAGGACTCTGTGCAGGCCAGTCAAGTTCCTTCACCCCAAACTCGCTCATCCATGTCTTCATGGACCTTGCTTTGTGCACTGTTCCAAATCATTTGGTGGAGGGGGATTATTGTGTGGGGGGGGTTTCTCAGGGGTTGGGCTTGGCCCCTTAGTTCCAGTGAAGGGAACTCTTAAGGCGTCAGCATACAAAGACATTGTGGACAATTTCATGCTCCCAACTTTGTGGTTACAGTTTGGGGATGGCCCCTTCCTGTTCCTACATGACTGTGCAATAGTGCACAAAGCAAAGTCCATAAAGACATGGATGAGCGCGTTTGGGGTGTATGAACTTGACTGGCCTGCACAGAGTCCTGACCTGAACCCGATAGAACACCTTTGGGATGAATTAGAGCCGGAGACTACGAGCCAGGCCCTCTCATCCAACATCAGTGGCTGACCTCACAAATGCACTTCTGGAAGATTGGTCAAACATTCCCATAGACACTCCTAAACCTTGTGGGCAGCCTTCCCAGAAGAGTTGAAGCTGTTATAGCTGCAAAGGGTGGGCCAACTCAATATTGAACCCCACAGACTAAGATTCAGATGCCATTAAAGTTCATGTGCGTCCCAATAGTTTTGGAAATATAGTGTGCATACAGTATCTCACAAGAGTGAGTACACCCCTCACATTTTTGTAAATATTTATTCTATCTTTTCATGTGACAACACTGAAGAAATGACACTTTGCTACAATGTAAAGTAGTGAGTGTACAGCTTGTATAACAGTGTAAATTTGCTGTCCCCTCAAAATAACTCAACACACAGCCATCAATGTCTAAACCCTTCCAGAGTGTTGGATACAATGTGGAAGATTTTATTTTTTAGTGTTGGATACAACATGGATGGGTTTTTTAAGTGTTGGATACAATGCGGAAGGGTTTTTTTTTAGTGTTGGATAAAATGTGGAAGGTTTTTTAGTGTTAGATACAATTTGGAAGGGTTTTTGGTGTTGGATACAACATGGAAGTTTTTTTTAGTGCTGGATACAATGTGGAAGGGTTGTTTTTTCTCTTTTTTTTTTGCTGCTCCGCTGAGAAGATTTATTTGTCTTGGTAATAAAAAAAATGATAGTAAATCTAAGATTTTGCCGTTGTTACCAGAAGAGCTGAGGGTCATCTTCCAACCCATTCCAGGGACAACTGTTGAAAAACAGAATTCTTGTGAATACAATGTGGAAGGTTTTTTAGTGTTGGATACAAGCAGCACTCTGGGACCAGCTCCATTCATTGTTTGTCTGCATCCTCCAACAACTAAGATCTATATTTATATCACTGGCAAATTCACCAGAGAATCTTTAATAGCAAATTGACCTTCTGACATTTGACCGCATTTCTTGCCACCACATAATAGTTTTTCCACTATGAATTTGTTCAATGTATTTTATTTATTTATTAATATTAATTGATATTTGTATTTTATGTGCTTATTTTATTCATTTCTTGCTCACTTTCACCCTATTTATAATGGTGTGGCCACTATGAATAGGTTTAATGTATTTTTTAAATTCATTATTATTCATTGAAAATGTATTTTACTTTTTAATATATTTTATATATTATATATGTTTATTAAATGTTATTAACTTCTTGCCCATATTTACTCTATAATAGTGTGACCACTGTGAATGTGGACAACTGCTGCATGTTGTATTTCTAGTAGGCTGTAGGCTGTGTAGGCATTTATCCCAGCCAACTGGCTGGGTGGAGCTCTCCATAGTGCTGAAACCATGTTTTTATATATAAAAGTGTGACCATGATGAATGCGTTTAATATATATATTTTTTATTATTATTATATATGTATTTTGTTGTTCATTTTTATGTATTCTATGTGTGTATTTAATTCTATTAATTTCATGCCCTTATTTGCCCTATTTATATTAGTGCAGCCATGATGAATGTGTATATCATATTTTATTTATTAATTTTTTTTGTATTTTATATGTTTATTTTTCTTTATTACTTTCTGTATTTTATTTATTAATCATTGTTTATGTATTTTATGTGTTTATTGTATTTATTATTATTTAATATATATGGGTGTTTTTTTCATTTTATATATTTATGTGCTTATGTATTTATGTATTTATTTAATTCTATTAATTTTATGCCCTCATTTGCCCTATTTTAATAGTGCAGACATGATGAATGCATATAATGTATTTTATTTTATTTATTCATATTTATTTTTTGTATTTTATTTGTTTATTTTTCTTTATTACTTTCTGCATTTTATTTTATTTATTAATCATTGTTTTATGTATTTTATGTCTTTATTTTATTTATTATTAATCAATATATATATATTTTTTTATTTTATGTATTTATGTGTTTATTTAATTCTATTCATTTTATGCCCACATTTGCCCTATTTATAATAGTGCAGCGATGATGAAGGCATATATCATATTTTTTTATTTATTCACATTTAATTTTTTTTTGTATTTTCTATGTTTATTTTTTTTATTACTTTTTGTATTATATTTATTAATCATTGTTTTATACATTTTATGTGTTTATTGCATTTATTATTATTCAATATATATGTTATTTTTCCTCATTTTATTTATGTGTTTATTTAATTCTATTAATTTTATGCCCATATTTGCTCTATTTATAAAAGTGCAAACACTATGACTGTGTTTAATGTTTTGGATTTTATTTAATATTTTTTTTTGTATTTTATGTGCTTATTGTATTTATTATTACTCATTATATGGGTATTTTATTTTATCATTTTATGAATTTTAAAAATTTGTTTTTTTAAATTCTATTCATTTTATTCCCCAATTTGTCCAATTTACAAAAGTTGCAACTACTATGAATGCGTTTAATATATTTTATTTAAAAATATTATTTTTTTATGTATTTTATGTGTTTATTGTATTTATTATTATTCATTATACATGTACTTTATTTTTTAATTTAATGTATTAATGTGTTTATTTAATTCTATTCATTTTATGCCCACATTTGCCCTATTTATAATAGTGCAACCAATATGAATGTGTATATCGTGTTTCATTTTATTTTTTCATATTTATTTTTTTGCATTCTATGTCTTTATTTTTCTGTATTACTTTCTTGTCCACATTATTTACAATAGTGTGATTATAATGAATGCGGACAGCTGCTGTATGCAGGGCTGGATTAACGTAGGGGCTATTGGAGCTGCAGCTCCAGGCCCCTACCTTAATAAAGGCCCAGCCACCCAAAAAGAGCAGACTGCTCATGGAAAGCAATGGACCACCGCCTGGGCAGGGTGGTGGGATTGATAATGGGTGCTGCATGAGCAGTCCTAATGGAAGCCCTGGGGCTTACAGGTATCTGGGGCTTCCATAGTGTTAGGCCTGTGCGGCTGCTCTCTTTCAGCTCAGAGTTCACGCCGATGCACAGCCCTTATGGAAACCTGGCAAACCAAATGCCAGGATTCCCTAGTGTTACGTCTGTGTGGCTGCAGCCAAGCACCATTGCGAGCTTAAGCGCATGCCAGCACAGGTTCTTGGAAATGCAGAAGGTGCCAAGTAAAAGGTCCACCGAAATCCTCAGCACCAAGCACATGGTGCTCTTAATTCGGCCCTGGCTGTATGTCACTTTTAGGCCTCATACACACGGACGTTTTTTGACGCCGGCGTTTTCTGCCCTTTTTTGCAGCTCTCCATGTTAGTCAATGGCCCCATAAAAACGTCGGCGTTTTTGAGCTGTAGATGGCGTCGGCGTTAGTGAGCTGAAAGTAGAACCCACGGACATCGCATTCTGAGGCTGTAACGTTTTGGCTTTTTTGACGCCGACGCCGCAAAACGCCAACAAACGCCAACTAATGCCAACTAATATTGTACAGGCATTTTCCGGCGTTTTTTGACGCCGGCGTTTTTAGGTTGAAAAATAGCAGAGGGATGATTTCTTTTTAAAAACGCCTATTGACGCCGACGCTCACTAACGCTCACTAACGCTGATGCATAACGCCGAAAAACGCGTTTGTTTTTTTTTTTCCTTGAGGTCGGCCCAGACGTTTTGTTTATTTTTAAAGATACGCCCGTGTGTATGAGGCTTTACCGTCAGCTTTTATAGGGAGTAGGGAGTTTGCTGGGTGGAGCACTCCATAGTGCTGAAACCATGTTTATATACAGTGCTGTGTATGCATTTTATTTTAATAATATTTTATTATAATGTTTTATTTATTAGGGAAATGTTATGTAAGGGGTTACAGCCACTAAAGCGGCTGTAAACCCTTACAGATACCCAGTGAAGTGACTGGCCTCAGATGATATGCAGAGATAAAACAAATCCCCCTATGTCAGTTGTACCCGTTAATCTGCAGCTCTCTCTTCTCTACAGCCATTCAAAGTGAAGCATTTATACAGCTTGTCCGAGCTTCCAATAAGCAGGAGGCAGGGAGCTGAAGTTAGGTAGATCTCAATGAGAAGAGCTCTGAGAGCTGATTGGTGGTAAGGATCACACACCCCATCACACAGGAACAGAGCTGAGGCTGTCAATCACAGGCTGTGTGCTGGTGCTCCCTCCCCTGTCACCTTTTTAACTCTTGGTGTCAGGAAAACTTGTCAGACAGCAGAGGAATGAGGCAGCAGACAGAAATGACACTTAATGCTCTGGATTGAGACATACTCTATATTACCAAAAGTATTGGGACGCCTGCCTTTACACGCACATGAACTTTAATGGCATCCCAGTCTTAGCCCATAGGGTTCAATATTGAGTTGGCCCACCCTTTTAGAGAATCAGAGGCTGGTAAAATGAGAGGATCAGCATGGCAGCCAGGTAACTGGAATTAGAAGGTTGGCAATGCCAGGCCAAGTGTTGTATTCTTGGTAGATCTCCTTTTAGCGGAGTTCCTCTTTATTCATCAGTCATAGGCTTGCTATGAATCTTAACTCCCTCTGCCATGGAGATGGAGCAGAATAAACATTCACGGTGGGTCATGCTTGATTATTGTTCAATTCCAGCTCTTATCAAAGCGCACTCCGCGTATAATTCATATCCCCCGCTACTCCGCGTATAATTCATATCCCCCGCTACTCCGCGTATAATTCATATCCCCCGCGTGGCTAGTGACAGATTCGCCATATAAAAGAATCCATTTCTCTAAACGGTGTCTGCAAATGGAACAAACTCCGCCATTTATCCACAATTATGTAAATGACTTTCATAACAGAGTCGGGGCCGAGACAGACGAGGGGAAAGCTCTATTGAACAAGATACAGATAAATCAATTTGTGCGCCAATTTGTTTGCATCCCTCGCCAAGGGCGGAAGCTGGAAAAAGGGTGACGTCTGGAGATGAATGCCATGTACTCCATGAGACAGATCCCAGGCGCCCAGGCAGTCCCATGGTCAGCAGGAGTTGTCCCAATTTACAAAGTCACACAGGACAGAGCTTGGTTTAGTCAAATATCGACTTTTTAAATGAAACTTGGATGGACTGAGTTGGATTCAATGAAGTGGATTTACTAAAGCAATAAAAAATATGAATTAACCACTTCAGCCCCGGAAGGATTTACCCCCTTCCTGACCAGAACACTTTTTGCGATTCGGCACTGCGTCACTTTAACTGACAATTGCGCGGCCGTGCGGCGTTGTACCCAAACAAAGTTGACGTCCTTTTCCCCCACAAATAGAGATTTATGTTGGTGGTATTTGATCACCTCTGCGGTTTTTATTTTCTTGCGATATAAACAAACAAACAGCGACATTTTTAGAAAAAAAACATTTTTTTTTACTTTTTGCTATAATAAATATCCAAAAAAATGTAAAAAAAAAATGTCTTCATCAGTTTAGGCCGAAATGTATTCTACATTTTTTTGGTAAAAACAAATAGCAATAGGCGTAAATTGATTGGGTTGCGCAAAAGTTATCACGTCTACAAACTATGGGAATAGATTTATGGCATTTTTTTAAAATGTATTTATTTTTTACTAGTAACGGCAGCGATCTGCACTTTATCAGCGGGACTGCGATATTGCGGCGGACAGATCGGACACTTTTGACACTTTTTTGGGACCAATGATATTTATACAGCGATCAGAGCTTTAAATAGCCACTGATTACTGTATAAATGTCACTGGCAGGGAAGGGGTTAAACTGTAGAGGGCAATCAAGGGGTTAAGTGTGTTCCCTCACTGTGTGGGGCATAGGTGTGCGCAGCCTATTGCATTAGAGCGTGCACCCCAAAGCTGTGTGTATTTATATATAATATGTATTTATAGCAGTATGGCAATGGACAGTGTCACTAGAGCAGTGGACAATGTCAGTAGGGCAGATGATGGATTCATTAGGGCAGTGGACAATGTCAGTAGGGCAATGAATGGTGTCAGTAGGGCAGAGATTGGTGTCAGTCGTTTATTTTTATTATTTTTTATTATTACTTACCATTCTAATTTTTTAGCCAATCATTCTTTTTTTTTTTATTTGTTTAGGGGGCTTTGGTGAAATATCCGGGGTCTAAACAGACCCCTGATGTCTCACTTTTGAGACAGAGAAAGGGACTTAGGAAAGAGATTCCCCAGTTCCTTTCTCTGCAGCCTAGCAGCAGGAGGAATCTGTGCAGCACTGGGTGATTAGGGTGTGCCCAGGCACACCTGGCACACGCCTATGGTGTGGGGGTTGGGCCGCCCGGCGCATGACAGATCTAACTGATCCCGCTTACAGGGAACAGTAGATCTCTGCCATGTCCCCTGACAGAACGGGGATTTTTTCATTTTAGAGAGTAAAAAAGGGCTATAAGCCCTGTAAGGTTTATTTTTGCCCTCTGTGTCCTATTGGGGAGATTTCCCTTCACTTCCTGTCCCATAGCCAAAGAGCAAGTTTAGTAAATCTCTGCAAATTAAGGGAATCTGTCTGGGGCCCCCAGGTCACCAGAACTAGGGTCCCCATTGGAAGATTTCCCCTCTATTACATTTATGAGGACAACTCAAAATTTGGGATTTTCTTTTACTTTCACTTTCAATAATAATGGTAAACAGGAGAAATAGAGAGGGCGAATCTCAGTCCCTAATGAGGACACAGACAGCAACAAAAACTGTCAGGGGTTCTAATTCATCTCCACTCTATCCAAAACTAAAAGAAAAGTTTTGACTTTAGTTACACTTTAACCACTTCAGCCCCAGAAGGATTTACCCCCTTCATGACCAGAGCACTTTTTGCGATACGGTACTGCGTCATTTTAGCTGACAATTGAGCGGTGCGTGCGATGTTGTACCCAAACAAAATTGACGTCCTTTTTTTCCCACAAATAGAGCTTTCTTTTGGTGGTATTTGATCCACTGCGGTTTTTATTTTTTTGTGCTATAAACAAAAAAGCGACAATTTTGAAAAATAACATTTTTTACTTTTTTGCTATAATAAATATCCCAAAAAAAAGTCTTCCTCAGTTTAGGCCAATATATATTCTTCTACATATTTTTGGTAAGAAAAACCCCCAATAAGCGTATATTGATTGGTTTGCTCAAAAGTTATAGCGTCTACAAACTATGGGATATTTTTATTTATGTACTTATTTGACTAGTAATGGCGGCATTCAGCAACTTATAGCGGGACTGCGATATTGCGGCAGACAGTCGGACACGAACTGACACTTTTGATACTTTTTGGGGACTAGTGCCACTAATACAGTGATCAGCAGTGTTCATTTTGTTAACTAAATTAATACTATTTTAGTCGACTAAAATACGACTTTATACAATTCAGATGACTAAAATACCACTAAACCTGAAATGCCATTTTAGTCAAAAGACTATGACTAAAACTAAATTGAAATTAGACGTCAAAATGAACACTGCACTACCACTTAAGAATACTCAGGGGGCATCTACTAAGCTGCTGAAGGAAACAAAATGAAGAAAAAGTATTTTCTATTTTTTTTTCTTGATATTTAATGTTGGTAAAATATTCAAGTAATATGTGCAATGGCATTACAGCCAATAGAGTTTCCATTTATGTTTTTTTTTCATATTTTCAGGTTGTATTTATGTTTGTCAAAAAGCAATATTTTTGTTGTTTATGAAACTTGGTTTTATTTATAAAGACATTATATATTTCAACAGCTAAGTCCCCTTTCACACTTGTGCGACTTGTCCTGCGACTTGGGACTGCAAAGTCGCATGACAAGTCGTTCCCCATTATTTCCAATGAGTCCAACTTTGATGCGACCTTGATGTGATTTGAAGTCCATAGACCTCAAGATTACATGGGCATTGCTTAAAGTCACATCAAAATCGTGGCAAAAAAATGGCAGTAAAATTGCGGCAAAATCACGTGACTTTCAGGTCGCACAAGTGTGAAAGGGGCCTAAATCTGTGTTTGCAGTGCATGTTCGAACGTAATACCATCAATAATAACATGATATCAGATTTTTACTCCAGGAGTATATAATGTTTGGCAATTCTAAAGAAATAATGCATTAACCGCTTGCCGACTGCGTAGCGCGTATAAGCGGCGACAGCGTGGCTCTATCCCGCGAATCGCCACTTATAGTCATCACTCATGGGCGCGATGGCTAGTGGGCAAGCATGCGCTTGTGCCCGCTGCACACTCCCTGAGGAGGTCCGCGGGTTGGGTGGACTTGATCTCCGCCGGCGACCCGCGCTGGCCTGTGACAGAGCCAGAACGGGGAACCGCTGATGTAAACACGGCGGTTCCCCGTTCTGAAAGGCGGCATGTCAGAGATCTACTGATCCCCGTACTCGGGATCAGTTAGATCTCTGGTGCCCCTGGCAGCCCAGCCCCCTCACAGTTAGAACACGCCCAGGGAACACAGTTAACCCCTTCACTGCCCCATGCAGGTTAACCCCTTCCCTGCCAATGACATTTATACAGTAATCAGTAATATTTAAAATTTCTGATCGCTGTATAAATGTCATTGGTCCCAAAAAAGTGTCAAAAATGTCCGACATGTCCACCCCAATATCGCAGTCCTGATAAAAATCGCAGATCGCCGCCATTACTAGTTTAAAAAAAAATTGTAAAAACACCAGAAATGAATTATCACGTGGCAACTTTTGCGCAAACGAATTAATAAGCACTGATTGCAATTTTTTTACCAAAAATATGACGAAGAATATAAATCGGCCAAAACGGATGAATAAATTTGTATTTTTTAAATACTTTTTTGGGGATATGTATTGATTTTTTTGCAAAATTGTCGCTCTTTTTCTGTTTATAGCGGTGATCAGAAATGATGCACAGGGGATCAAATACCACCAAAAGAAAGTTCTATTTGTGGGGAAAAAAGGACGCAAATTTTGTTTGGGTACAACGTCGCACAATAGTGCAATTGTCAGTTAAAGCGACGCAGTGCAGAATTGCAAAAAGTGCTCTGGTCCTAAGGTGGGAAATCCTTCCGGTCCTTAAGTGATTAAAATTTAACTAAACCCATTACATTTTAGTCAACTAAAATGTACTGGAGATTTTAGTTGAATAAAATACCACTAAAACTAAAACAATTCAGATGACTAAAATACAACTATAACTAAAATGGCATTTTAGTCAAAAGACTATAACTAAGACTAAATCGAAATCTGACGTCAAAATTAGCACTGGTAATCATACTGGTCATACATCCCTGGAGTCTTCAGGAGGCAAGGAGGGGCTTTCTCAGCCTCCTGCCTGCATGACTAAGCTAAGGGCAGATGGATTCCAGGAAGTAAACGCTACTTGACTCATCTGCCCTTACTCAAGATGGCCACGGCTAGAAATGCTGGGGAGAATAGTGTTTTTCAAAGGGATTTCTTATCAGAATAAAGCATGGAGACATACATAGATGGGTAGAATTGCTAAGTATAAAAAATGACTTTTTAATAGCGTTTTCAGTTTGTGGTGCTCAGATACTGTTTAGTGTCTAGGTTGGGCTTTTGGGTTTCTGCACAAGGCAGGATTTTATAGGTAAATAACAAGCAAAAATTTATGAAATGCAAATATAATGTTATGGGAAGATTTTTGCTGAACTAAATGGTCTGGCGACAGGCTAAGGCTGCGATGACTTCCTGAGGGTTCCAGAAGCTCCTTTCAGCTGGATTTGTTTCAGGATGGTTGAAAAAAAACTCATTAGCTAGGAACATGATGTTAGTTATTGAGGAAGAGAAGGACCCTAATGTTAACCCTAATGCTAACTATGACCCTTTGCTTTACTAACAATTCTGTGTAATTACCTTTTTGATCAATGAAAATAAATGAAAACGCATGTCAACTCCCAACATCGCTCCAAGCAAATGTCAGGTTCTTCTAAAAACTCATTCATCTTCCCTTGCACCCACCCCATCGGATTTTTTCCTCCATTGGAGCCCTGAGACTTAACCCTGTGTAAGCTCTTTGATGGTCAGCGTTGAAGATTACACGGGGTTAATGACCAGGAAAGGTGGATGGGGGTGAATAGCTTTCAAGAGAACCTGCCATTTTGCCCTGAATGAGCAAAAATGACAGGTTCTCTTTCCGGGAATTTACGGTTAGAAATCATGAATGAAACCAAAATTCAGCTCAAACAATGGCACGGTGCCCCTGTGCATACAAAGCATGGTCCCTAGGCTCAGCCACAACTGAATCCCAAATGAAAACTTCTCCTGCATGATAAGTAGGGCAGGGTAACGCATGAACAATAAGTGGTTAAACCAGACACCTGCTCAATTATCTGGGGACCGCACCTCCTCCGGTAATCCTGCTGATAATTACGCTAGGCCTCATTAATTGACTTAAGCCACGTGGGTCTCTTGGGAAGATCAATATCTTCCTATTCCAGCGAAATATGGTAGAGCAGCCCCGGGTAATGTGTAACGACTACATCGCAAATGATGCCAAAGGACACATCTGGGACTATTCACAGCAAAGAATAGGCCATTCTTCCTACAAATGAAGGAAAAGATCTTGAAATACGCAAATGGCAGCTATAACCTAAGGATTCTCACAAGGATGTAACTGTAGCTAGAGGAAAATGCACTTTAACTTTTTTTCCCCGGACAAACTTATTTAAGGTAAAAGCAAACTGTAGTTTTGGCTACAATGTAGAGATTGGACAATTTCCCAATACCAAAATGACTGCACAACGCAGAATGCAGCCACCCCAATGATGACTCCATAAATGGGAACTTATTTGCCAGTAGCTATAAAATAAACTATGAATATTGCTGTAAAAAATGTAAGTGAATAATGAAATAAATTCCTTTTATAAATAAAGGGTATTTTTATAAAGAGGAGATGAAGGAGAAGAACCAGAGAGGAAAAGAGAAGAGAGAGCAGAAGAAGAAGAGAGGGATAGAGAGGAGAGGAGAGGAGAGAAGGAGAAGAAGAGAGGAAAAGGAGAGGAATAGAGATGATAATAGAGGAGGGGAGAGGAGAGGAGAGGAGAGGAGAGGATAGGGGAGGGGAGGAGAGGGGAGG
>BLSH010502084.1:264429-283430 GCA_018402905.1 Glandirana rugosa
CTTACCAAGTAAAAAAGGTGTTCAAAAACCTTTTACACCTTTTTTTTACTTTTGCGTAAAAAAAAAAAAAATGTGTTTCAACAGTTAAATATGTTATAAAGATTGTGTGTCGTACATGGATCGTTTTTACTGTGGGGTTTTATATAAGACGATGAAGAGGGCTCATACCGCTATGGTGTACACACTGTGAAAATGTGTCGCCCTGGTGTATGTCTCCGGGTTATACGTCCCTCGTGGCAGTCCAAAAGATCCCCGTATGTAAAGTTTAGATTAAACTGATGGAAAATGTGATAACACTCCGTGACACCATATAAATGGACAACCTTGTGTAAAAAAAAAAAAAATGCGTTTTCATTTTTTTTCCACATTTTCCAAAAACTTGTGGAAAAAATGAACCATTCAAAAGACTCATTATGCCTCCTAGAATATACCTTGGGGTGTTTACTTTTCAAAATGGGGTCATTTTTTGGGCATTTCCATTGTCCTGGTGCTCCAGGACCTTCAAAAGTGCAAGAGGTAGTCAAGAAATTTTGTGTGTAATTTATGCTCCTAGAACGCCTGACGTTGCTCCCTGCACGTTGGGCCTCTGTATGTGGCCAGGCTGTGTAAAAGTGTCACATATGTGGTATCGCCATACTCAGGAGGAGTAGTAGAATGTGTTTTGGGGTGTAATTTGTGGTATGCATATGCTGGGTGTGAGAAATAACCTGTTAACATATGACAATTTTGTGAAAAAAAAAAAACTTCATTTTGCAAAGAATTGTGGGAAAAAATTATAACTTAAAAAAATTCACCATGCCTCTTACTAAATACCTTGGACTGTCTACTTTCCAAAAAGGGGTAATTTGGGGGGTATTTGTACTTCCCTGGCTTGTTAGGGTCTCAAGAAATGAGATAGGCCGTCAGTAAATCAAGTGTGATCAATATTCAGTGATTGGCACCATAACTTGTAGACTCTATAACTTTCACAAAGACCAAATAATATCCACTAATTTGTTTTTTTTTTACCAAAGATATATAGCAGTATAAAATTTGGCCAACATTTATGAAGAAAAATGACTAATTTGCAGAATTTTATAACAGAAACAAAGAAAAATTATTTTTTTTACAAAATTTTCGGTCTTTTTTTAATTATAGTGCAAAAAATAAAAAACCCAACGGCGATTAAATACCACCAAAAGAAAGCTCTATTTGTGTGAAAAAAAGGACGCAAATTTCATATGGGTGAAGTGTTGCATGACTGAGTAATTGTCATTCAAAATGTGAGAGCACTGAAAGCTGAAAATTGGTCTGGTTAGGAAGGGGGTTTAAGTGCCCAGTGGTCAAGTGGTTAACAAAAAAAAAAAAAATAACAAGGCTTTCAAACCACTTCAAGACCGACCGCCATCATTATACAGATGGCTACCATAACCCCGGTATCTTTTTTTTCTGCAGGCGATTTCGCGTCAGAAAAAAGTGGTCTCAGCGGCGGATTCGCCGTGAGATTACTTTCATCAGCGGCGGGAGATGTGCCCCCCCCCTCCCACCGATTTCCTGTCATCTCCGCCGCTTACCCGGACTGGCCGGCAGCGGCGGAGATGATCGGTTCCTCACCTCCCAGTGTCTGTGAGCCAAGTGAGCGGCTGAAGTCGCTCACTCGGCTCCATAACATGGCAGGGCGGAAGCGACGTCACAAGTCACTTCCACCCAATGGTCTTAAAGGGACCTTTTTTTTTTTTGCCCTGTCATTTTTTTTCAATTATTATTATTTATTTTTTTGCATTTTACTGTAAATATGAGATGTGAGGTCTTTTTGACCCCAGATCTCATATTTAAGAGGACCTGTCATGCTTTTTTCTATTACAAGGAATGTTTACATTTCTTGTAATAGGAATAAAAGTGATCAAAAATTATTTTTTTTTAAAAAAAGAACAGTGTAAAAAAAAAAAAGAAGCGAACGCATACGTAAGTCCTGCCCACATATGAACACGGTGTTCAAACCACACATGTGAGGTATCGCCACGATCGTTAGAGCGAGAGCAATCATTTTAGCACTAGACCTCCTCTGTAACTCAAAACTGCTAACCTGTAGAATTTTTTAAATGTCGCCAATGGAGATTTTTATGTTGCAAAGTTTGTCGCCATTCCGCGAGCGGACGCAATTTTTAAGCATGACATGTTGGGTATCATTTTACTCGGTGTAACATTATCTTTTACAATATGGAAAAAAATTGGCCTAACTTTACTCGTGTCTTATTTTTAACTCAAAAAACTGATTTTTTTTTTTAAAATCATGCTTGCAAGACCGCTGCGCAAATACGGTGTGACATAAAGTTTTGCAACGGCCGCCACTTTATTCTCTAGGGTGCTATAAAAAAATATATAATGTTTGGGGGGTTTTAAGTAATTTTTTAGCAAAAAAAATGGTTTTAAATTGCAAGCACTGAACTCCAAAAAGAGGCTAGGTCTTAAAGTGGTTAATATCACTTTAACAGTACATGGAAAACATGCAGAGCTAAGGATATGAATCACAGGCTGTGTGCTGTGTTTTTTTTCCTTACTGTCAAAGAACAAACACCTATCATGCTGATAACAGAGGAACAAGGCAACAGAAAGAAATCAAACTCAGTGCTCTGGATAGAGGCAAGTACACAGTACAGAAGGATTTCATGTCTGAGGTTTACAACCACTTAAAGTTTTATAGAAATCCCTTGCTCCTGCTGATTTCAGAGTTCGTACTTATAGAGTGCTACGCAGGTGAAAAGCGCACTTTAACATGACTAGCTCAAATTTGATTTCCGCTGCTGTTGGATGTGATTTATATCTGCGCTATTGTGAGGCTTTACGATGATCCAGCAGCGACTTTCTAATCTCTCTCTCTTTTTTATTCTCCCCACGTGAAGCTGCATTGACTTCCATTGCTGGCTAAGCTGTGTTCTCTTATTGCATTAAACAAGCTGCATAAAAGAGAGGATGCACGGCTAAAATCAATCTCAGCAGCTCCTTAAGAGGCAGCGAGAGTCCCAGACTGTCTCCTGCGCTAAGCTCAATCAGCAAAAAGCTGCAGATTGAAACAACCCTGTCCTCTTCTAAGTATCTCTAAAAAAAATAGTAGAGCTTCATACAATAGAGAAATTGTGTGGGCATTTACTGTATGCATAATGAAAGATTTCTGACACTAAAAGAATGAAACATTAAAAAAAACAAAACTACAAATTGCAAAAAAAAAACCACCAGTGCAAAAATGATATATTAATTTTTATTTTAAATAGCTGGTTTATTTTTCCTGAAAGAGAGCTCTGCAAAAGAAGAGTCTTAAAGCTGAAGTTAAATCTGCTTATATTTGTTTTCCCTGGTTCCTTCTTTTTCTCCCTTATAAACATGCTAATGAAACCTTTAAATAAACCTTCCCATTTTCATTACATACTCAATCTTATTAACCTCCCATAGTCCAAAGTCATGCTGGTAGGCAGGGGTGGGCAGAAGGGATGGCTGCCCTAGGCGCAGCGTGTACTATATCTACAGGAGTAGTGACAGTGGCATCACCACTTCTTTCAGCCTAGCACTGGAAGCAGCAAGGAAAGCAAGAGAGAGCCAGGAGGAGGTGTGGGCTGTGTTCTTTCTCAATTTGCCATCTTTGCCCTGGGCACTGGATGATCTTGCCCTGGCACTGCCGGTAGGTTAACTGATTTCTATCTAAATTGGCCGTGGTGTGTGTGTATGTTCGCATGTAAGAGGGACCTTGGATGAGTGTTTCTCCACCAGGGTTCTGCAACACCCTCAGAAGCCACCTGGGTTCCCCGGGGACAGAGGTGGGCTGGGCCAAGGGGCAGAGTGGCAATTGCCCCCAGGCCACCCCAACTTACATTCGTAATGGCCGTTGCCCGCTGACAATATTTTCTTTTTGTGGAGGAAGTAGGGGCCAGGGGCACGGCCGCCAACTAACTGCAAGCAGAGGAGGGGGCGCCCAGGGCCGACCCTACCATGGATGATGTCTATTATAGGAGCCGGTCCAGGAGGCGGGACTTCGTATGACAGTGTCCGCTCCAGGTAAGCATGAGATCCCCGCTCTTTGTAATCCAGCAGCTCTCCTTTTTCTGCATTGCAGGCTGCATTGAATGGGCACTGGTGAGGCTGCATTGATGGGCACTGATGAGGCTGCAGGGCACTGATGAGATTGCATTGATGGACACTGATCAGGCTGCATTGATGGACACTGATGAGGCTGCACCTCCTTTGTTGCTATTAACATTAAATTATGTTACCACATTGTATCATATTTGTCTTGCTTCATAACATCAATATCTATTATAAAACCAGATGGGCATGGATGGTGAGCTGATTCGGTGGTTCAATGGGCCACTTTACTGGACTTGCCCCCCAGGCCTAAGGCTGCCAGCCCTCCCCTGCCCGGGGATGCCACAAGCATATGTACCAGTTTGCCCTGGATCAGCGTCATCAGTTGCCATGTTGCAGGCGAGCCAGCTGCCAGATTCTGAACAACCAATGACCCTATAGAGCTGGAATGCACAGCGTCATTAGTAGCTATGGTGTTGGCAGCCAGCTCACCCACACCATGGCAATGCATGACTGTCATCCAAGGTAGGTGACAAGCAAGACTGCCTCCAGCATTCAGGAGAGGAGGAAGTCCACCTCCTCCAGACCTTCTCCACCACTGGAGCCAAACACTTGGGCTCTGATGTGAAGGAAGAACTGTGTCCAGGGGGCTCAGTGAGAGTTGGACTGTATGATGGGAGGTTATGTGATCGTGGAGGGGGGTTCTGTTACTGGGGGACTTTGGGGGGCTTTGATGTGAGGGGGAGACTTGTGTATAGGGGACATTTATGTATAGGGGTGACTCTGATGTGATGGGGGGCTCTCATTTATAGAAGGAACTATAAAGTGGGGACTGATGTGATGTGAAATGTTGCACTAGACTGGTTGTGATTTTATAACTTTTATTATTATTATTATTATAATATATCATTTATATAGCGGCAATAGCTCACATAGAGTTCTACGAGTGCCCTGCTTATGAGAGCCTAAAATCTAAAAGTTAGCGTCAAGTATTACAAAAGGTAATTAATTGTGAGAGAAGAACTTATGGAGAAAGCCAGAGTACAGTTTATTAAGTAGAGGCAGGATAGGCCTCTCTGAAGCAATGGGTTTTCGGGAGTCACCTAGACAGACAGAGTATGAGATAGTTGGACATATTGGGGTAGGGAGTTCCAGGAGATGGAGATGGAGAAGTTCCAGGCTCTGGAGAAGTCCTGGATGTGAGTATTGGTGGAGGTGACAAGGGAGCTAGAGAGCTGAAGGTCTTGGGAGAAGCAAATAGAAGGGTTTGGTTGATATTTTGAGATGGTTGGTTATGCTCGGGGGAAAGAGAGAAGATGTTATGGAGGTTAAGGCAAGATTTGGACAGTCATTGAATGTGTTGCCTGAAGGAGAGCTCAAGAGTCTAGGATTTTACCCAGCACCCTGGCATAAGAGGAGGGACTGATAGTTGTGCCATTGATCTTGATGGAGAAGTCAGGGGAGAGGGCACAGGGAAGGACATTATGAACATTTCATTAATGATGGAACTCATACTGTTTGCCAAGGATCCATGGTGTGCTGGCAGTGTACATTGTGTTCTAAGCTGATGCTAACCAGCTGGTTGTTGCTACAGTACCTTCCTACTCCAGGCTTTTTTCCAAGAAGGAGTATGATGAGAATACAACGTGTGATACCAATGGGATATAGAGAAATTGTTTTTATAGCTGTCTGTGTCACTGCGGTAGAGACTTGCAAACTCTGCCGCTCTGACACCAATTAAATAGAAAGGAAATGGGGATTTACCTACACAGCAATGCAGAACTAAATAAAAAGTGTCAGGCCCTAGTATAATTGTGTGGATGTATGTGAGGTATGGACATTAGATTTTAAGCTCCTTGTGGGCACAGATAAACCCCAGAAATATCTTTTAGGTCTCAGGGAACCCCTGTTAAAAATATTATACCTTCTGCTCATAGTACAGTGTGAACAATACATTGTAGATATAGCAAAGGATAAAAAAAAGGATTGCAGTGTACTTGGCATGTTTGACAGGGCTCTTATGACAAAAAAAGAATAATGACCACAAAAGAAATGCAGACCGTGAAAACTGTAGTGCTCCTTCACATTGGTGGTCAGTGAAAAAATGCTTGCTACATTGGTGGTTAGCATAGTGCTCCAATACATTGGGGGTCAGTGACGAAGGGGCCCTTTAGATTGGTAGTCAGTGGAGAAGGGCCCCATTACACTGGTGATAAACATGAAGCATTCCCTTTACATTGGTGGTCAATAGGAAGAATGCCCCTTACATCAGTGGTCAGTGTAATGCCACCTTACATTAGTGGTCAGTGCAATTCCCCCGTACATTAGTGGTCAGTAAAGTGGTCTTATAGATTGGGGTCAGTGGAGAAGGGGCCCTTTAGACTGGTAGTCAGTGGAGAAGGGCCCCATTACACTGGTGGTGAACAGAAAGAGTTCCCTTTACATTGGTGGTCAGTAGGAAGAATGCCCATTACATTGGTGATTATCATAATGCCCCCTTACATTAGTGGTCAGTAAAGTGGGCTAATACATTAGGGGGCCAGTGAAGAAAGAGTCCTTTAGATTGGTAGTCAGTAGAGAAGGGCCCCATTACATTGGTGGTCAATAGGAAGAATGCCCTTTACATTGGTGATCAGTGTAGTGCCCCCTTACATTAGTGGTCAGTAAAGTGGTCTAATACTTTGGGGGTCAGTGGAGAAGGGTCTCCTTAGATTGGTAGCCAGAGGAGAAGTGTCCCATTACACAGATGGTCAACAGGAAGAGTTTCCTTTACATTGGTGGTCAATAGGAAGATTGCCTCTTACATTGGTGATCAGTGGTAAGAATTCTTACGTTGGTGGTTAGTGGGAAGAATGTTCCTTACATTGGTGGTTAGTGGGAGGAATGTTCCCTTTACATTGGTGGTCAATAGTAAGAATGCCCATTACATTAGTGGTCAGTAAAGTGGTCTAATACATTGGGAGGTCAGTGGAGAAGGGTTCCCTTAGATTGGTAGCCAGTGGAGAAGTGTCCCGTTACACCAGTGGTCAACAGGAAGAGTTTCCTTTACATTGGTGGTCAATAGGAAGATTGCCTCTTACATTGGTGATCAGTGGTAAGAATTCTTACGTTGGTGGTTAGTGGGAAGAATGTTCCTTACATTGGTGGTCAGTGGGAGGAATGTTCCCTTTACATTGGTGGTCAATAGTAAGAATGCCCATTACATTAGTGGTCAGTAAAGTGGTCTAATACATTGGGGGGTCAGTGGAGAAGGGTCCCCTTAGATTGGTAGCCAGTGGAGAAGTGTCCCCTTACACCAGTGGTCAACAGGAAGAGTTTCCTTTACATTGGTGGTCAATAGGAAGATTGCCTCTTACATTGGTGATCAGTGGTAAGAATTCTTACGTTGGTGGTTAGTGGGAAGAATGTTCCTTACATTGGTGGTCAGTGGGAGGAATGTCCCTTACATTGGTGGTCAGTGGGAAGAATGTTCCTTACATTGGTGGTCAGTGGGAGGAATGTCCCTTACATTGGTGGTCAGTGGGAAGAATGCTCCTTCCAGGGGGAATTATGCCACTTGCATTAACATGCAGCAGCGGAGATGATCCGATCCTCTCCCCCAGTGTCTGTGAGTCGGCAGGGCGGAAATGACATCAGAAGTCACGTCTGCCCAATGGTCTTAAAGGGCCCATTTTTTTGGGGGGGCTGTCATTTTTTCAAATATTTTTTTTTTTCTTTTGCATTTTACTGTAAATATGAGATCTGTGGTCTTTTTGACCCCAGATCTCATATTTAGGAGTTCCTGGCATGATTTTTTCTATTACAAGGAATGTTTACATTTCTTGTAATAGGAATAAAAGTGATCAATTTTTTAAAAAAAGAACAGTGTAAAAATAAAAAGTAAAATAAATAATTTAAAAAAAAAAATGTAAAGTGCCCGTCCCCGGGAGCTCACGTGCAGAAGCGAACGCATACGTAAGTCCACATATGAAAACGGTGTTCAAACCCCACATGTGAGGTATCGCCGCGATCATTATAGTGAGAGCAACAATTCTAGCACTAGACCTCCTCTGTAACTCAAAACTGCTAACCTGTAGAATTTTTTAAACATCGCCAATGGAGATTTTTAAACCGCAAAGTTTGTCACCATTCCGCGAGCGGACGCAATTTTGAAGCATGACATGTTGGGTATCATTTTACTCGGCATAACATTATCTTTCACAATATGGAAAAAATTGGCCTAACTTTACTGTTTTCTTATTTTGTAACAAAAAAAATGAATTTATTAAAAAAAAAGCACGCTTGGAAGACCGCTGCGCAAATACGGTGTGACATAAAGTTTTGCAATGACCGCTATTTTATTCTCTAGGGTGTTAGAAAAAAATATATAATGTTGGGGGGTTCTAAGTAATTTTATAGCAAAAAAACCTGATTTTAACTCGTAAACACCGAACCCAAAAAACAGGCTCGGTATTGAAGTGGTTAAAGTGCTGGTGTCAGTACTCTCTATCTCAGTGCTGGTGTCATTGTCAAATTAGGGGGTTGGCAGACTCCTGTGAGTGTGAGGCCTTAGGCGACCGCCTAATTTGCATAATTAGAGAGCCTCCTCTGCTTATAATCTAAAGTCCCTCACCTTACAGGTATGGACATACTAGGGCCAAATACCAAGATGTTTTTGAAGAATGGGAAAATACCCATACAAGCAAAGGGAGAACATTCAACCTAAAGGCAGATAGTGTCCTAGCCTGGATTCAAACCATGGACCCCAGTGGCTGCAAAACTTAAAAAACTAACCACCATGATGGACGTTTTGCATCCAAATGGAATTTTAGTAAAAAAAATAAACCCACAGATCCTGCTATTTTCTATTCTGATTCATATACATTAACACTGCTTTCACAGAAGCCTTTGAGCGACAAGAGGGAAAAAAAATAGAACTAGCGGTTGAGCCAACAACTTGCAGTGATATACATTCTTGGCTCCATGCGCCTCCTCTTCTTTGTATTCCTTAAGAATCACACAGAGAAATGCATTTTATTTCCATATTTTAATGGCTCCACATTCTACAGGAGGGTGATAACAGTTCAGCCCTGCTGCCTCCAAAAGCCAAAGAGGTAAACCACTATTCACACCCAGGTATAGAAGCTAAGCCAAGCGGGCCATGTTAGCGGCCCCTCTGCTGATTCAATTCAGCATGGTAATGCATTTGTGCAGAGCGCAGTGGCTGGCCCATTCTCTCGCTACAAATTGCTTCCCATAATATATGCTAAGTTCTGCAGAGAGCACTTGGGCAAATTCCAATAATTCCTCTTAGGAGCTGACACAAATCCCCCCCAGGTCAGGGATCTGGATTGTGCGCACGTCTATTATCTTGCATGTTAAGTGAGGCTGAAGATATCTGACATTTTTATTTAACAATTATTGTTATTACCATTCTCTTTGGCAGCCCCAGTAATTATATTTACATGATATAATGAGAGATTGTTGCTATTGCTGTCTGAGTACATTAATCTGCTGTGATAGAAGGCAAGAAATTAAAGCTAAACTCCAGGCAAATGGTGAAATACATAGACGAAAAACAGATATGGGAGAAGTTTTATTAGCAAAGAATTTGCATTTCTGCCCACCAGTCCAGTTTGCTACACATAACAGTCCTATCTGACAGGACAATCGACTTCATTGTATTCTGCTGAAATTAAAGCTGAACATTCTGCACAAAACTACATCATTTTATTCCTCAATACCCACAAATTATATAAATCCACCTTGTGCACACCAAATGCCTTTATAAACCCAGATATTACCTTGTAAAAGTAGTGGTGACATCATCACTGTTCTGTACATGCCCTGTGCAGAGAGCAGAGGTGTGGGAGGGGCCCAGCAGGCTCCTCCCACTATAGACTCCCTGCCGAAAACTACAGGAGGGGGCGGAGACAAGACCAGTCACCCTGCACAAGGAGAGAGAGCAGCAGTGAGCGGTCTTTATTACAGGAAGCTCTTGCACAGAGGGAAAGTCTCACACTGGATTACTGCACAGTTCTAGAAGAAATACACAAAGCACACCAAGATTCAAGAAAGAATATCCGTGAATGTTATATTTTGAACATCTATCAACTCATCCCCGCATGCCAAGGTTACTAGGTGTAATCCTGGACTCTGAACTCTCCTTTTCGGCTCCACATCCAATCACTGTCCAAATTGTGCCGCCTAAACCTCCGCAACATCTCCAAAATATGCCCCTTCCTAACCAATGACACCAGTAAGCTCCTAGTTCACTCTCTGATTATCTCTCGACTTCTGCAACTCCATCCTCATTGGATTACCTTTACATAGGCTATCCACCCTTCAATCTATCATGAATGCTGCTGCCAGACTCATCCACCTTACCAACCACTCAGCGTATGCTACCCCTCTCTGCCAATACCTCCACTGGCTTCTGCTCACCCAACTAATTAAATTCAAAATGCTAACAATAACTTCCAAAGCCATCCACAACTCAGCCCCCCACAACATCATAAACCTAGTCTCAAAATACCAACCTAATCATTCTCTTAATTCCTCCCAAGACCTCCTGCTCTCTAGCTCCCTTGTCACCTCCTCCCATGTTCGCCTCCAGGACTTTTCCTGAGCCTCTCCCTTCCTATGGAACTCACTACCCCAATCTGTCCAACTATCTCCTACTCTGTCCATTTTTTAAGACGATCCCTGAAAACCCTTCTCTTCAGAGAAGCCTATTCTGCCCCCACCTAACAACTGTACTTTTATTTTCTCCATCAGTTCATCCCCCACAGTTATTACCCTTTGTATCACTTGACCCTCCCTTCTAGATTGTAAGCTCTAACGAGCGGGGCCCTCTAATGTCTCCTGTATGGAATTGTATTGTAACCAGTGGCGGCTGGTGGGTTTTCTTTTGGGAGGGCGTCAAACAAACACCTCCCCCGGGTGGTCAATGGAGCACTGACACCACCTCCCCTCCGGGAGGCCGGCGGCGCGGCACTGACAACCAAAGACCCCCCGGGCAGCCCGCAGTCAGGCACCTACCTGATCTAGAGCTGGCGAGCTGTGGTGTCCTCTCCTCCTCTCCTGGGGTGCGGGCAGCGGCTCCAGTGTCCGCTCATCTTGCGGCTTCCTCCGCCTTGTGTCTCCTCTCTGTCTCTCCTAAGCGCTGGACATCCAATAGGATCGCCTGATGCTTTGGCCAATCGGGAAATAGGCCTCACGACCTGACTCCTGATTGCCGGGGAGGAACTTTAGTATGAAAATGGCGAAAATCTGTTTGCTATCATCACACAACTAGGTGCGATCGGGGCGCAGAGCCCACCCTTTTTTGAAGCCTATTGGAGCCTCTGGCTCTAATCAAGTGCTTCAACCCCCCCCCCCCCCCCATTGGAATTCATAGTCTGGCGCCCTGTATGTAGATCAGGGGGCCTGATGCATGGATGGAGTTTGGCGCCCATGCGCCCTCTATGGACGGGCCCGCCAATGATTGTAACTGTACTGTATGCCCTTTTTGTAAAGCTCTGCGCAAACTATTGGTGCTACATAAATCCTGTATAATAATAATAATATTTATACAATATTGTTTATAGCGTGGGCTTCAGCCTTTGTCCCATTGGGGAGATGGGAGTGAGAGGAAGTGAGAGGAAATCCCTACAAATTAAAGGAATCCCTTGGAAACCCCCAGGTCACCAGAACTAGTGTCCCCATTGGCAGATTTCCCCTCTATTACTTTTCTGGGGACAACCCAAAATGTGGGCCTTTCTTTTACTTTTACTTTGAATGATAATAGTAACTAGAACAAATAGAGAGGGGGGATCTTCCTAATGGGGCACAGACAGCAATAAAATCTGACAGGTGTGCTAATCCATTTCCACTCTATCTAAAACCAAAAAAAAAGAATTGTCTTCAGTTGTATTTTAAGTAACACAAACTGTATATACTTGTCCCTTTCCCAGTATGTGACTGGACAGTGAAAGGAGAAGCTGCAGACTGATGAGCTCATCCCTCTGTCACTCTGCTCTCTTTTCCTTTCAGCAAGTCCCTTGTTAGCACATGATCACTGCAGAACAGCTGACTGGCTCCTTGTGCCACTGCTTCCTCCCAGTCTGAGCTCTGCTGTACAGGGACTGCAAAAGACTGTTACCAAATGCAATAAAGGTATTTACATTGCTTGCATTTAGAAAATAAGTGTAGACTCCTTTCACACAGAGGCAGTTTTCAGGCACTTTAGTGCTAAAAATAGCACCTGAAAACTGCCTCTCAATTCTCCCCAGTGTGAAAGTCCAAGTGCTTTCACACTGGGGCGCTGCGCTTGCAGGACGGGACAGGAAAAAAAGTCCTGCAAGCCACATCTTTGGGGCTGTTTGGGAGCAATGTATACACTGCTCCCAAACCGCCCTGCCCATTGGAATGTATGGGTACTGCTACCGAAATGCCTGAAAAGCGATTCGGAAGTGCCGCAACACGGGTGCTTTTAACCCCTTCTTGGGGATTAAAAGCGTCCCGCTACCACCCGAAAAGCAGCGCCAAAGTGCTGCTATAACAGAGGTAAAGTGCCAGTAAAACCAGCTGCGTTTTACCGCGAACGCCAGCACCTCCCCAGTGTGAAAGTAGCCTTAGGCTTTGTTCACGTAAAAATGCAACTGAGTGCACAAGCATTCTTTTTTTTTTTTTTGCACATTTCCATGCATTCCCGTGCATCACATTTAGGACAGCCCATTAATTTCAATGGGCTGCTCTAAGTGTGAGAAACATGCAAAATAGGTGCCTGCACGATTTTAAAATCACCAAAGGGCACAGTACTGCGAACACTTGCCTATTTACAAGATGTGTGGGTGTGCCATTAAAAATGCATTTTGTGGGCATTCCCGAAACGCATTGGTGTGAACAAAGCCTTAAGGATGTACAGTATTATTGAATACAGAGCTGCTTTTATTTGTATCTTTATTTATTTGTCTGGTGTTTAGCTTTAAAGCCCAATATCACTTTTATGATTTTTACATAAAACATTGACTCTTTTTTTTTCACTAATTCAGAGTTGGTCATTCTCAGCAAATTGCTTTTTATTAAATTAGCGCCAAAAGAGGTAAGTGCATATTTTTGGGTTTAATACTTGTTTCTTTGGAGACATATGGGTTCATGTTAAATGTTAGGTTAGAAGTTATTGATTTCACTTGAGTTTAAAGAGAATGTTACCAATAGAAATATGAGAGATGCCTTTGCTGACCTTCTGAAAATGCTTGTTGCTTGGCTGTCTTTGACCATACTACCCACAGGATCTCTATACTTGGGTCAGTGACTTAGAACATTGAAGCATTTGCAGACAAATAGCATTTGAAAATGAAAATGGCAGCAATGGCCATTGGCTGGATTTTATGGAAAAGTTTCCATTACAGGGCAGCTGTGATTTGCTCATGTAAACAGGCAATGACATAGGGGTTAAAATAAGTTACCAGCACCAGCTGGGCACACAGGCTTCTCACAATCCTCAAAGACTGATGAAGGCTACAGCTCTGGAATTGGAGGGGGGAGGTTGGAATGAGGAGACACCAGAGGGGTGAGGCTAGTACGACTTCTCTTACAGGTGACTGGTCTTTTGATTTATTGTGACATATTTCACACTCTGCTTCATCCTGCCCAGATGTTTTCCAGTAAGCAGGACATTAGGCTAAGCCCCCACATACACAAACAGTAGCTGCCCCTACCTGATTAAACATAAGCACACACAATTGCTTGTAATGCTGACATTTAAAAAGAACTATCTGTATCACTACCATGGCCAGACAGGAATGTAACAGAATTTACAATATCGTAGCTTTCTTCAGAGACACAATACATTTTGTGGTTAGAGCATTTAGAGATTCAGCTTAACAATTTCTAAATATTGCTTTAATGAAAGAAAATAAAAAATGGTGCACGAAAATATTTACAGAAAAATATTATTTCAAATTAAAAAAAGAGCAGCAATAACAAAAACAGGAATAAAAGTGAAGAGGGAAGAGCAAAGTTTGCCTGGTCTTTGGCTCCATGCATAGTCTATTCTGATATATCAGAGTCAACGGCTCTCATAAATTACCCTTATCATTTCCTTTATAGTTTTGGTGGTAAGCAAGAGCTGCAAATGCAGCCATTTTTTTCTGGTGCCTGCATGATACTGAAATAACACATCAAAAGGAGAATTTTAGGATGTTCCCAGACACACCTTTAATGCCAATTGGCACTGAAATATAGACACATTTTTTAAATGCATCTATTTTTCCATCTGACAAGATTTTGCAATCTGACAGTCAACATATTATTGCACAGAGTGACATTACCAAGGCTCTTTAACACAGGGCAAAAGGGGCAGCTGCCCTGGGGCCAGTCATTGTTTTGGGGTCCAATTCAGCTTCCCCTTGAGCCCACAATAGTTGATAAGTGAATTCAGGAGGGCCCAAAAAAATATTTGTCCAGGGTCCAATCAATATTAAAGATGGGCCTGGACATTGTGATTCGTTAGAGTCCAAATATGATATAAACTGGTAGCATATATTGCTTAGGAGATTTAATGTGCTCCATTTTCCTTCTGGTCCACGTAATATAGGCATGTTCGATGATTGTTAACTGATTGTTATTCCTTTATAGATCAGTGCAACTAAGGAATGTTACTTGAGTTGGGCTTTGGCAAGGTGAGCCTTCATTGTCCTCACGTACAATGTAGGACTACTGGTACTGCATTGTACATGATGATGTCAGAGTACCTATGACTGATGGAGTGACAAAGGATAGTCGCTTTGAGGGATCAATGGTACAGCGCAGAGGAAGCCTGTGGGAGAAAAAAGGTAAATATAGCTGTTTTTTTCTCTACCCATAGACAAAGTAGGCATTTAACCCTTGCTATGTGTGAAGGGTGGAAGTCCCAGGAAAATGATTTCCTCAGTACAGAAAAGAGACTTGTTTATGAGAAACACCAGAAGCACTTAGTTATTACACAGTGTAATAAGGTGTATATCATACATCATCCTAATGCACAATTAATTGTTATCACCATACTGCACAGGTAGGAGGATTTGTTATACTCACTGAAAGCCGCTACTGCCAGGACCAGTGTGACAATGATGGACAGCCAGGATACCCATAATGCCTTCTTCCTGTAGCTCTGGGCTTCATGCGGCTTCAGCTTTGTGCTGCTTTCTAATAAACCTGAAGGGGTAAAAAAAATAAAAATATACAATTATCTGTTATTTTTACAACAGAATAGAATTATAAAGGGGACCTTTAATTACACAAATGCCTTTGCTATCAACCCCAAACCCCTTTCTGAAAATGCCCATTGCCTGGCTGTCACGCTGACCCTTCACTTAACCAGTGAGATAGCGAGATTAAAACTCCTGGCCTGCATACTTGCATTGAAGTAGCAAAGTCAGAGGATCAGCATGTTGGATCAGCAATGAGAGTTTACAGAAGAGATCAGGTTGGGCCTTATGCCTATCTCTCTCCTGGCAGCTTCCCTGTAAAGGGCCAGTCCTTAACAATGATGAATAGTTTAGCTATGAGTGGTTATTAAGTGTCATATACCATATCATTATATCTCTCTAAGCTTTAACACAGGGATACACAACACAATTGTTTTTTTAAGGAGAACCACTAACTAAAAGTCATATGAACATAGTGGTAGTATTATCTAAGAGAAATGTTTTATGTAAGCACAATTTATCAAATGATAATGTAGCACCTTGTCCTAAACAGGGCTGCTAGCAAATTAAGTTGTGCCAGGTGGTAACTAGCCTGGCTAATTTGTAGTTGGGTCAAATAGTTTTCTCCTATCTTGAATGGAACTGTGATCCTCTTTTGTCAATAGGTGGCCTTTGGCATTAGTAAGACAGATTACAGTGAATTCAGGTTATGAGTGAATATGCTGTCTCAGCCAATCAGCAGGAGTTGCCGCTGAGGCTGCTGGGATAGTCTATTTATTTGGAGAGAGTCAGGTGATCGGGGTTCTTTCAACCTGGGTGGCTGCATGGGTGGGTGTGTGTCAAATAGCTTCTGGCTGCTAGGTCTGAAGCTTCAAGGTGCCTCCTGTAAACTAGTCACATGCATTGCCCAGGTTTGATTTTGGCCCATTCTTCCACACAAACAGTCTTCAAATCTTGAAGGTTCCGTGAGCCTCTTCTACGAACTCTGATCTTTAGTTTGTTCCATAAATTTTCTATTGGATTCAAGTCAGGTGATCGGCTAGGCCATTCTAGCATCTTTATTCTCTTTGAAACCAATTGAGCGTTTCCTTGCCTTTGTTTTTGGGATCATTGTCTTGCTGAAATGTCCACCCTCGTTTCATCTTCATCATCCTCGTAGATGGCAGCAGATTTTAGTCAGGAATGTCTTGGTACATTTTTCTATTCATCCTTCCTTCATCGATATGAAGTTTGCCGGTGCCGTGTGCTGAAAAACAGCCCCACACCATGATGTTACCACCTCCAAACTTCATTGTTGGTATGGGGATGTTTTTGGGGTGATGTGCCATTGACCTCCAAACATGGTGTGTATTATGGCATCCAAAAAGTTCAATTTTGGTCTCATCTGTCCAGACTATATTCTCCCTGTATTTCACAGGCTTGTTTAAATGTTATGCAGCAAACTTTAAACAATCTTCAACATGTTATTTCTTCAGAAATGGAGTCTTGCGTGGTGAGCGTGCATACAGGCCATGGAGGTTGAATGCATTACTTATTGTACCTGCTAATTCCAGCTCTTTCTGAATTTCTCCACAAGTGGTCTTTGGCTCTTGGACAACTCTTCTGATAATTCTTTCCACTACTCTGTCAGAAATCTTGCGAGGAGCACCTGGTTATGGCCAGTTTATGAGTGAAAATGATGTTCTTTCCACTTCCCAGGTTATGGCTCCAACAGTGCTCACCGGTACATTCAGAAATTTATCATTCCTTCTGTAACCAATGCCCATCAGTATGTTTTGCAACAATAAGGTAGCAAAGGTCTTGAAAGAGCTTTTTGCTTTACCCATCATGGGATATTTCTTGTGTGACACCTTGGTAATGAGACACCTATTTATAGGCCATCAGTTGAGACTGAACCAGCCGATATTAATTTGCACTGACAAGGGGCAGGATTGCTTTCTAATTACTGATATATTTCAGCTGGTGTCTTGGCTTTCCATACCTTTTCGTACCTCCCTTTTTCCCTGTGTCATTCCATTTTATTACACATAACTTAATTTCTGAACGTATTTGTTTTGGTGTCTTTGAATGTATGGGTTGCATGGGTTGTTACTGACATGTGGTGAAAATTTAATGTCAATATCACCTTTAGAAAAATATTTACCTAGACAAATGCTGACGTGTTCAATACTCATTTTACCCGCTATGTATTACCAAATTCAGCAAAAAAAACATATTTTGTAAAGTTTTGAATAGAGTGGGGAATAGTTGGAGCTTCTGTTGGGCTATAACCCTTTTTATACATGTTAAAATTCACATTTTAGACCTGAAGGCTACCTAAAGCTCCCAAAACATTTATTTTCTGTAGAATAAAATGATGGCAGTTGCAGTCTTTTATGTAATGTTATTTCCTGCTTGTGTGCTTGGCTCACTAATTTTCCCAGAAGTCCACACTAAGATACAACTCAGATATTGGGCATCCCCTGCAACAAAAGTAACTTTTAGTGAGATACTCCCAAAGGCAAATTACATTTAAAGGGATGCAGACCCTCCCACTATCCTCATTAGAGTCTTGCAAGGGCAACAACTGATTGATATTAATTAAATCACTCCCATTAGATTCACTTTGCACATGGACACAGACAAACACACAGGGATTTCTCCAGGATAACAAATAGTAGGAATCTGTTACGTTTGTTACAATCCCTGCAATGTACATAGATCACCCCGAGGGGAATCTTTTTTTCTCAGTAAAAGTGGAGTTACTCTTTACCTGTGAATGATGGTCCTAGAATGTTTGCTCTCACTTGAGTATGCACTGCAATGTCTAATATCTGTGACACAATTGTCACTTCTGTACATTAGCGCACCCAACTCATGCTAAACACAGTGGAGGGGCAGCTTTTAATTGAATTTATTAAATTTTACATTTTTAAGCATATGTTTCCTTTTTTAACGTAACTTTATTGCTATAACAGGGGGACCGATAAGTCTTCTATGTGATAGCACAGTGTAGATTCTGTTTTATTAGACATTAGAGTACTGCATGACCACTAATGTCCCCTCAGCATTCCGTCAAAGCTGACTGGGAGCTTGATCAGCTTCTGCCCCATCCAGAGTGGCCAGGATTTGACAGTTCTAAACAGGGCCGGGACAGGGGGTGGGCAGGAGGGGTGGCCCCGGGCACTGAGGTATCATGTGAGATGGGGGAAGGGTGCCACAAGGAGATTGGGGAGAGGGGATTTGTGTTGGGAGGGGGAATTTGGTGTGGGGGATGCTAAGAGTGGTGATTTACGGGGGATTTGTGTAGGGAGGGGGGATGGAGAGAAGAATATTTGTGCTAGGAAGGAGCATTTGGGGGGAATTTGTTTGCTGGGAGGGGGAGATGTGTACTAAGATGGGAAATTGTAGGGGTAGAGGATTTGTGCTAGGAGTGGCAGATTTTTTTTTTTTTGATGGAGGGGGATTTGAGCTGGGGAGATTTGGGGAATGAATGTTTGTGCTGAGAGGGGGTTTTTCAGCAGGGGGCGGAAGGAGGGGGAATTTATGCTTAGGGGGCAATGCTCATACATCCTGGGGGGGGAGAGTCGCAGTTTGTCACCTTTGCCCTGGGCTCTAGATAACCTTGTGCCAGCACTGGTTCTTCTGAGCCCCAAAAGTGCTGAGCTCTTCCAGGTTCATACTATCAAAGCAGGGATGTGTGCTGATGTTCTGCGCTGCTCATTGTAGATACCTGCCATGATGCTCCTGGGGGGATCCAGGAGGGAATGATACGTTTGGAACACATGGTGATGGGGGATGTGGGGTTGGGGC
>BLSH010502084.1:287851-295351 GCA_018402905.1 Glandirana rugosa
GGATTTTTGTCTCATCTCATCGTTTAAAACAGGTTCGTCGAGTTCTTTGCTTTTCCTTTTAATTCAGTCGTAACGGTTACCGTTTTAAGTCGTTGATGTGTCGTTTATTTTAGAGTAACTTGAATGGGTCGAGTGGTGATGATAACCATTCACAGTCTGGTCGGTTGTCTGTCGATCGTCAACTCAAGGTACCCGTACCTGTATCACACCCTTACGACATTCATGTGTAATGATCTCAACTCGCTTGTGGACCTGCAAGCCCAAGACGCCCAGGTAGGCTTGAAACCCTTTTTCAGGCCCAAGCCGAAGGCTTGCAACGGGCTTGCAATAGGGCCTTTCTGGGTCCGGGATAACGTTCGGGCAACGTTCGGAAGCCGAACCCGGACTTTTTCCCAAAGTTCGGATGGACCCGCAGAACCCGAACGTCCAGGTGTTCGCTCAACTCTAGTAATGTGTACTTACAGCATTCCCACACTATGTCCATGCCCATGGAACTCAACTGCTAGCTGTCTGTTGGCTGGTCTGACACTTACCAATAGTAGTGGTGAGCTGGGTAAGTTCAATGAGATTTTATTTGCTGTGTAGTTGCTGAATTTTGCCATTGGCAATGCTGACTTAATTTTCCTTTTCGTTTCTTGAGCTGCTTGGACAAAATTTGCTACTCTACTCTGTTTTTAGGAGGTGTTTTTGCTGGGGCATAGATAATTTAGGGATGTTTTGTTTATTTAATATTTTTTTTATGCATTTGTTTTTACCTTTTTATACACAATATTACCAAAAGTATTGAGACGCCTGCCTTTACACACACATGAACTTTAATGGCATCCCAGTCTTAGTCAGTAGGGTTCAATATTGAGTTGGCCCACCCTTTGCAGCTATAACAGCTTCAACCCTTCTGGGAAGGCTGCCCACAAGGTTTAGGAGTGTCTATGGGAATGTTTGACCATTCTTCCAGAAGTGCATTTGTGAGGTCAGTCACTGATGTTGGACGAGAAGGCCTGGCTCTCAGTCTCCGTTCTAATTCACCCCAAAGGTGTTCTATCGGGTTGAGGTCAGGACTCTGTGCAGGCCAGTCAAGTTCCTCCACCCCAAACTCGCTCATCCATGCCTTTATGGACCTTCTTTGTGCACTGGTCCAAATCATTTGGTGGAGGGGGGATTATGGTGTTGGGTTGTTTTTCCTGGGTTGGGCTTGGTTCTTTAGTTCCAGTCAAGGGAACTCTTAAGGTGTCAGCATGCCAAGACATTTTGGACAATTTCATGATCCCAACTTTGTGGGAACAGTTTAGGGATGGCCCCTTCCTGTTCCAACATGACTGCACATCAGTGCACAAAGCAAGGAATTACAGGGTGCAACAGGAACCAAGCATCTGACACAACCAGACGTACCAGGTACCAGCTGCTCCCTGAGTTCCTCAAGAGAGCAAAGGGTTAACAGATCACCTGCTGTAAAAGCAACTATTAAAATTCTTCTTTTACAAGGCACCTCTGACCAAGAGTGTATCTAAAGCTATTTTTATTTATAATTTTGGGTAGAGAAGGGAAGGGTTAGAACCCTTGTCAGATTTATAATCCAGAACAGGTAGAAACAAGGTGCTGGACTCAAATCATCAGGAGGTTAATTGGATTATGATAAGGCACAGTGGCCCTGATAGGTCCTAAATCAAAAAAGTATTCTCTGCGCAACCCAATCAGTGCTTGCAATAATTACGTATAAAGTGCAATCCTATTATCTCTATTAATGTGTGTTGCTGCTCACACTATAATGTGTTTTCCACATCCACCAATATACAACATATCAAATGGTGCAACACAACTTTAAATCCTGATTATAATCCCACACTGTATCACTGGGTGAAATAAAATGATATTAAAAATATCTTGAAACATTAATATGATACTTCTTCTATAAAAGCCTTCACTGTGTAATAAATATAACCTCTTGTTGACTGCCCGCCCGCAATGTACTGCAGATGGGCGGCCCATGTAGGCAAAGCGACGCCCCTTGCCGACACCCTTCTGGGCAGCCATCAGATATTTTGTGGCTCCTTACAAAACTTTAGGCCTGGGCCCCCCTCGGCCTGACCACTAACATTCCCCAGAGGCTGTCCACTGGCCGTCCCACTGAATCCACCCACTGGCCATCCCACCGAATCCTTCAGTGCAACCACTTTTATTTTAACACTCTTACAATTTAATATATGAAAATGAAAAGTGTATTTCAAGTTATCAGTGCTTTCAATATGTAACAGTAAGGGATTATATTTTGTCCAAAAAATATGAAGCCTGCCACCATGATAAGGTAGGCTCTTTTGAGCAGGACCTTATAGTAACACTAACTGCACCACCTTTTAATAATGATCTAAGAAAACCAAAAACTCCAAAACAAAAAACAAAGAGCCATTAAATGTAATCTACCCCCATATATTCAGCAAAAATGCAGCCCAATCCAGTAAAGAGACAGTCCCATATATTCAGCAGAGACACCCCAATACAGCAAAGAGACAGCCTAATCCAACAAAGAGACAGCCCCATATATTCAGCAAAGAGACAGCCCAATCCAGCACAGAGACAGCCCAATCCAGCAAAGAGACATCCTCATATATTCAGCAAAAAGACAGCCCCATATATTCATCAAAGAGATGACCCAGTCCAGCAAAGAAACATCCCCATATAGCAAAGAGACATCTTCACCCAGCAAACAGACATCCATATATTCAGCAAAGAGACATCCTTATAGAGCAAAGAGATGGCCCAATCCAGCAAAGAGACATCCTCGTATAGCAAAGAAACATCCATATATTCAGCAAAGAGACATCCTTATAGAGCAAAGAGATGTCCCAATCCAGCAAAGAGACAGCCCCATATAGCAAATAGATGGCCCAATCAAACAAAGAGACGGCCCCATATAGCAAAGAGATGGCCCAATATAGCAAAGAGATGGCCCAATCCAGCAAAGAAACATCCTCATAGAGCAAAGAGATGCCCCAATCCAGCAGAGACAGCCCCATATAGCAAAGAGTCAGCCATATAGTAGAGACAGCCATATAGTCAGCAAAGAGACTGGGAGCTAACCGAACCAGGGGATATTTTACTGGGAGATAATTGATCTGGGGACAGACTGACCTGGGGGAATGATTGCACAGGGGGGTTCCCCCAGTACACCCCCCCCCACCCCAGATCAGTTAGCTCCCAGCACAATCAATCGGAACAATATTTCTCTGAGGCCAGTCTGTGTCGATCTGCACAACATCTCTCTCTACTTACAGACCTCAGTGGCCTGCCTTGCAGTTTCCTTCTTCCCGGGCTCTTGTGACATCATTGCCCTGCCCACCAATGAAGCTAGACCCACCCACAGACAGCTGCCTGCGCTATGATGCCTGCAGCTCCTGTATGGCAGTAGACCTGGGTGTGACACAGTCACACACGATACTGTGATAGGAGCCAGGCAGGGCAGTGACGACCTCCCCTGGGGCCCGTTGCACCCATGGATGACACGCCACTCCACCCCAAACTCGCTCATCCATGTCTTTATGGACCTTGCTTTGTGCACTGGTGCGCAGTCATGTTGGAACAGGAAGTGGCCATCCCCAAACTGTTAACACAAATTTGTGAGCATGAAATTGTCCAAAATATCTTGGTATGCTGACGCCTTAAGAGTTCCCATCACTGGAACTAAGGGGCCAAGCCCAACCCCTGAAAAACAACCCCCACCATAATTCCCCTCCACCAAATGATTTGGACCAGTGCACAAAGCAAAGTCCATAAAGAGATGGATGAGCGAATTGGGGTGGAGGAACTTAACTGGCCTGCACAAAGTCCTGACCTCAACCGGTTAGAACACCTTTGGGGTGAATTAGAGCGGAGACTGCGAGCCAGGACTTCTCATCCAACATCAGTGCCTGATCCCACAAACGCGCTTCTGGAAGAATGATCAAACATTCCCATAGACACTCCTAAACTTTATGGACAGCCTTCCCAGAAGAGGTGAAGCTGTTATAGCTGCAAAGGGTGGGCCAACTCAATATTGAACCCTACGGAATAAGACTGGGATGCCATTAAAGTTCTTGTGCGTGTAAAGGCATGTGTCCCAATACTTTTGACAATATAGTGTATAAACCAAATAAATATGGGTGTGTGGGACTTTATTGGCACCAAAAAAACACAAACAATCATATAGATAAAAAAGTGTATCAGCTTTTATAGTAATTCCATTAAAAAGGTACACAAATATAGGCTGAAAATTTGTCAGTGATTGTTGTACTCTCCTTAGGTAATCTGATGTAAACATTTCAATCATCGACATTTCATGGTCAATGACTGACGCGTTTCATGTATTCTCTCTTCCTCAGGGGAACAGTTTGAACCTTGATGTCAAAGACATCTATCAAAACATAAAGTCAATAAACAAGGTCTACACATGAAAGAAAAGAATCAATCAGTGTCAGATTTTATAGAAGAAAACTTAGTCAGTGAGAGGTATATGACAATCAGCTTGAAAAGTTTAAAACCAACCTAATCCATGCAAACCTAGAAAGGTCAGGTGCATCTAACTGCTACATCTACAGGACAGTTTGTTCTTTTGAAAAGCAACAGACTCACTGGCCAGATCGTCAGGTGAAAATCAAAGAAAGAAAGCCTAAAAAAGAAAATGAATGCAGCCACCACATCTAAGAATTAGTAAGCTGCAAGGTTTGCTTTTGGGTTTAATACCGCTTTAAGCAGTAATAAGGGGTATCACCCTGAATTTGTGGATCTGAGGCAGCAGTGCATGCTGGGACTTGTAGCTTTGGACTTCTGATTCCAACTATCAGGGGTTCCATGGTTGTCACTGCGCTGCCCCCCCACGCCTCAATCTGAGGGATCCCAAATTAGTTACAATGTAAATATAGAGAACGCAGACGCGGTTCTTGGCACAGGCGTATTCCTTGCAGGGAAAGCGAAGTGACAGATTCTACCACCCGGCACGTTTATAAGGCAGAATTTTTCTTTTTCCGAAAATAGACTTCCGCCTCCCCCCACATCCCATCTGTATCTATGTCTGTCGCTTTCTATTACTGCGCCGCCATCATTTACTATTTCTATCCCACCTATAAATATTAAAACCCCCCCCCACCCTCCTACACCCGCTCTCTCCCGGCAGAGTGGGTCCCCATAGGGACTGTACAGGTGCCGGGCCCATTTATTGTATGATCCAGCTGTTCCATGAGCCAGGGTCCTCGCCATATGGTCCTCCCATGTCTTTGTTCTCCCTTTTTAATCCCTTGTAAAGCATTTGATAAATCCCTGCTCCGCATGGGGGGCTGACTCATCCGCCGACAATCAATAACTATATTTAGTGGAAGGGCTTGTGACCGCATTAACCCCTCACTGCCCTAACAAGAGGGGGGGGGGGAAATACGCAGAAAACAGTGTGTGCGTCTCTAAGGCACCATAGAAGGGGTTAATTATCTACCATTCCCAAGACTCTTCTATCTGACCGAATGTTCCATGGAAGAACAAAAGTATATACTGTATGGCTCACCACTATTTCTGTGGGAAATACTGTATATCCGTACCATATCTATCTATGGTCTATCTATCTATCTACAGTATCTCACAAAAGTAAGTACACCCCGGGCCGCTGATAAGGCAGTACACCAAGCCCTCCTGTACTGGGCCTGGGCCCCATCAGTTCAAAAGGGGGGCCCAGGCACCTGCTGAGCAGGAGGGTCAGCTGTACTGTCTTATTGCAGACACCAAACCTCTTCTGCCTCCCACTGCGGCACTGCCAGCTTCTCCTGCTCTCCCTCCCTCTGGCTGCACAGCAAGGGGATTGGTTCTAATGCATGCACCCCTTCCATCTGCTCCTCGGTCCCCCCTGTGTGCCCCTTTCCCCTACAGCATTTCGGGCTTTCCTCTTCTCCCGCCGGCAGCTGCTGCAGGCACACATTTACTGGCCCCTTCCTTTCCTGAATG
Source organism: Glandirana rugosa (assembly GCA_018402905.1). Taxonomy (NCBI): domain Eukaryota; kingdom Metazoa; phylum Chordata; class Amphibia; order Anura; family Ranidae; genus Glandirana; species Glandirana rugosa. The sequence goes on from BLSH010502084.1 coordinate 293,810, forward strand.
AACACAGTGAGCGATCCGTACCAATCATTCCTGTGCCCATTCATCACTGAAGCATAATAAACTGTGTTTACTATGCCTCCATTTGTGAATGAGCAGGAAACTTCAGAGTGCTTCCTATTCATTCATCTGTGCAGCTGAGGCTGTAGAGAAAGGGAATGATAAATCTATGTCCTCTTTTGTTTGGGGGGACTTGTCAGGTAGGCTGTATGGGGCCCCGTGATTTCTAACAGCAGCCCTGACTATACCCCTCACATTTTTTGTAAATATTTTATTCTATGTTTTCATGTGACAACACTGAAGAAATGACACTTTGTTACAATGTAAATTTTCTGTCCCCTCAAAATAACTCAACACACAGCCATTAATGTTTAAACCGCTGGCAACAAAAGTGAGTACACCCCTAAGTGAAAATGTCCAAATTGGGCCCAAAGTGTCAATATTTTGTGTGGCCACCATTATTTTTCAGCACTGCCTTAACCCTCTTGGGCATGGAGTTCACCAGAGCTTCACAGGTTGCCACTGGAGTCCTCTTCCACTCCTCCATGACGACATCACAGAGCTGGTGGATGTTAGAGACCTTGCACTCCTCCACCTTTCATTATAGAGGATGCCCCACAGATGCTCAATAGGGTTAAGGTGGAGACATGCTTGGCCAGTCCATCACCTTTACCCTCAGCTTCTTTAGCAAGGCAGTGGTCGTCTTGGAGGTGTGTTTGGGGTCGTTATCATGATGGAATACTGCCCTGCGGCCCAGTCTCTGAAGGGAGGGGATCATGCTCTGCTTCAGTATGTCACAGTACATTATTCAAATACCATACATGCAAGAAGAACATTTATGCTCTTCTTGCATGTATGGTATTTGAATTATGTTACCTTAGTATATATAGGCAGCAGCTTGTGATAATCTATTTTTTTATTTTCCTGGCACAGGGGTAGTAGGTATTGGGAAGGGCTTCCTTGCACACAGTATATACCAATAATACCTACTCTTTGCATCATGTCACAGTACATGTTTGCATTCATGGTTCCCTCAATGAACTGTAGCTCCCCAGTGCCGGCAGCACTCATGCAGCCCCAGACCAAATACTCCCACCACCATGCTTGACTGTAGGCAAGTCACACTTTTCTTTGTACTCCTCAACTGGTTTCCGCCACACACGCTTGACACCATTGGAACCAAATAAGTTTATCTTGGCCTCATCAGATCACAGGACATGGTTCCATTAATCTATGTCCTTAGTCTGCTTGTCTTCAGCAAAGTGTGTGTGGGTTATCTTGTGCATCATTTTTAGAAGAGGCTCCCTTCTGGGATGCCAGCCATGCAGATCAATTTGATGCAGTGTGCAGCATACGGTCTGAGCACTGAGTATTTAATGTGAGGCAAGCAAGGCATTTGCATTGGGTGGCAGTTTTCAGGGGGAGGCGCTGCTGCCCCCAGGTAGAAGGGAGTCAGGGACACTGAGCCAGTGGAATAGCATGGGGGGAGGGGGGCTCGGTGACTGGCACTGTGCTGCTTCCGCTGCCCTCTCCATCCTGGGCCAG
>BLSH010502084.1:300351-316465 GCA_018402905.1 Glandirana rugosa
TCGCACAATACAGTAATATGCGTGTTGCCAAGATGGAGAAGTCGGAATAGGCCCTAAAGCCCAATTGAACCCTTGGGCCTTGTTCACACACAGAGCTGAGACAAGGTCATCTAAAGCCCAGGACAAGCATGCCAAACTGCACCCCCCCAATCTTTATGAGCATTGTGTGTCAGCAGAAATCCCCCCACAAAAAAAAAACTGAGCACTAATCTGCATGCTTACCCCCTGAGCACAAATCCCCCCTCCTCCCAGTACAAATCACACCCTTACTGAAATCCCCCCCAGCACAAATCTTTGCCCCCCCCCCCCAAAATCCTCCCAACTCCAATGCCCCACCAAAAAAAAAAAACTTTCACCCCTCCAAGCACAAATCAGCTATCCTTAAAAGTCTGCCCTCCTAGTACACATCTTCTACCCCCCACACTTCAAAATGTCCCCCCTTCCAGCACAAATTCCCTCCTCCTAGCACAAATCTTCTCCCCCCCCAATCTCCCTATGGCACCACTCCCCCACCTCACATGATACCACAGTGACCAGGGCAGCCGTCCCTCCTGCCCACCCCTTGTCCCAGCCCTGCCCACACGAGGGCCATGCTGCACAGGTGTTCTGTGCATCCCTGTGCAAGCAGTCCTATTTATGTCAGTTGGGAGCAGCAGCTGTGTCTGTGTGGATGAGGCCGTGGATCAAATGAGCCAAATACATACCAGGTGCATTTTCTTGGGGGGGCAGTAAAAACCTGTGCTTGAGCTACATTTTTAACACTCCCAACAACTGCCCTTTCCTTAAGCTGCAAAGCCATCCAGGTGAGGGTGTACATATGCTGCAGCCATGATTGATACCTTGCTTCAAGGTCAGCTGCAAGTATTATCCCCCCGTCACGTTCAGCAGCGGTCCTGGTGCAAATGGTGCTGTGCCACAACCACATACAATGCACATGGTTGCAGCGCAGAGGGTCAGCATTTTGTGGGTTAAAATCAGGGCTTTTTTTCAGTAGGAATGTGGGGGAATGCAGTTCCAGCACCTCCAGATCTGAATGTATGTAATGGCAAGTGGTGCTGGGGTGTACTGGAGGGTCTATTGATGCTGACTGCTAGGGAATCTATTGCTGCTGGAGGGGATCTATTTTTGCAGTTGAAGGGGGTCTATTGTTGCTGGGGAGGTCTTCTGTTGTTTGTGGAGGATCTATTGTGGCTGGGGGTGGGTATTATGTTGCTGAGGGATCAATCGTTGCTGGGAGGGATCTACTGTTGAGGGAGGGTCTTTGTGGCTGGCTGCTGGAAGATCTATTGATGCTGGCTGCTGGGGAATCTATTGTTGCTGCAGGGGATCTATTTTGTAGGGGGTGGATCTATTGTCGCTGGGGTGTCTATTGTTGCTAGGTTGCTGCCTTTCTATACAAAATAGTTAGCACCACAAAATTATATTTTCATTTTGGGGGGCGGCAAACAACCCCCCCCCCCATCATCTGCTGGTCGGTCCAGCACTTACCTCATCTAGGTGGTGGGCGGTAGATTGCAGGCATCGGCTCCGGTGTCCTCAGCAGGGCGGATGGCTGGGGGCGGGCTGTGAGCTCCAGTGTCCTTTCCTCCATGGCTTCCGCTGTGCTTGTCCTCTCTCCTCCTTCTGCTCCTAGGCATCCAATAGGATCGCCTGAAGTTTTAGCCAATTGAGAAACGGGTCTGAGACCCGCTTCCTGATTGGGGGGGGGGGGAGATTTAGAGTGAAAATAGCAAATACAGTATTCATACACTATCGTCACACAACTGGGTGGGCTTAGAGCGCAATGCTCTTTGCCCCGAGCCCACCCTATCTTGAAACCTATTAGAGCCTCTGGCTCTAATCACGTGCTTCAAAAAAACACTCCACCCATTTGAATCAATGCATCCGGCGTCCTGTATGTAGATCAGGGGCCCGGATGCACGGATAGGGGGGGCGACGCCTATGTGCCTCTAATGGTCGGCCCACCACTGCTGTATCCTCTAAAAGGGGTGGTACTGGTAGGTGGGTAAGGGGTGGAAGCAAACAACGGTGGTCGGAGGTGGGTAGAGGGTAGAGTTAAGGGAGGAGTTCCTGCGCCTATTCTCTGGGAAAAAAAGCCCTGGTTAAAACAGACAGTGAAGAGGCAACATATTGCCCCCTTACTGTCTGTCAAACGCTTCTGAAAAGAGATCCACCATATAGATCACCTTTCTGAGAGGCAGCAAGCTCTGCCGCAAGTGTAAACCTAACCCAGAGAAGGACCCTTGCTCTATGGGGTTGATTTACTAAAGGCAAATAGACTGTGCACTTTGCAAGGTGCAGTTGCCTTCTGCAAGTGCAGTTGTTCCAGAGCTTAGAAAACGAGGTAAAGATTCATACCCAATCACGTGCAAGGAAAATAAAAAAAACAGCATTTTTTTCTTGCACATGATTGGATGATGGAAGTCAGCAGCAGAGCTTCTGCTCATTTACTAAGCAACTGCACTTTGCAGAGTGCACAGTCTACTTGCCTTTAGTAAATCCACCCCTATATGTGGAAGCAGTGGTCTCTCTGCACAGGTCTGACACACCCCCATTAGAACTCTCCAGTGAGCTGGGAACTTTGCTGACTTTAAGTCACTGAATAATTTATCTACAAAAAGCTACTAAGTGAAAAATAAAAATTCTCTACTCATTTAGTAAATCAACCTGACAAGTGCATTTAAATGCAGGCAGCCTTATACACAACGCAGGAAGTAATACCGCTGATTGGGAGAATGTCTACAGAAAATGTGCGGTAGAAGCCATGCAAGAATGTATCAATGTAAAGCATAAAATGCCATTGACAGTGGAACTTTAATAAAATAACTATTAATAATTTAACTGATTAGTTTAATAATTTAAATAAAGCATGCTTAATAAAAAAAAAAAACTACAAATTACAACTAAAAAAGGGCAATCAGGCAGGATTTTTATTGCAGAAGAGACGTAGTGCGGTCGATTTGCTAAAGACAAGTAGACTGTGCACTTTGCAAAGTGCAGTTGCACCCTGCAAGGGCAGTTGCTCCAGAGCTTAGTAAATGAGGTAAAGCTTCACTTTACAAAGAATACCCAATCACATGCAAGGAAAATAAAAAAAACTGCATTTTTGCTTGCACACGATTGGATGATGGAAGTCAGCAGAGCTTCCCCTTGTTTACTAAGTTATGGAGCAACTGCAGTGTATTTGCCTTTAGTAATATATTTTTATTCCATTAAAGAAAAACATTTTTTTCTGTCTCTGTTACTGTTGGCAATTTTCCTTCACTTCCTATCTGGTACAATGACAGCCAAACAGGAAGTAAAGGTAATTATGTCTAACAAAGCCCCGGACAACAAGGTTCTGACCCTTCCCACACTATATCCAAAACTAAGAAAAAAGTTTTGGCTGGACAAATACATTTAGGCCTCATGCACATGGATGTATTACAATAGACGCCAGCAGAAAAATCCATAAAATGCATGTTTTGTGCATTAACTCATTCTATTGGCTAGAATATTTATTTATTCTAGCTACTAGAATGCACTTACACATATGTAAAGCACTGCATAAACTGTTGGCGCTATATAAATCCTGTATAATAATGTGCTTTTGTGCGCGTGTATGATTGTTTATCCCTTTCATGCCTAAGCTTATTTCTGACATTTGTTGCTTACAATCACAAAAAAAATTACAGCGGCAGGGGGTGTTTTTTTTTTAAAGCACCTGATTAGAGCCAGAGGCTCTAATAGGCTTCAAAATAGGGTGGGCTCGTGGCGCAGAGCATTGTGCTACGAGCCCACCCAGGTGTTACAACAACAAATGCATATTCGCTATTGAAATGCTGATCCTCAATCTGGCCAATCAGAAGCAGGTCTGAGACCTGTTTTCCGATTGGCTGAAAAGAGTCCCAATTGGCCGCTGAGGAGGAGGGGGGAAACGGAAGCCGCCATGATGTCCGTGGAGATCAGGGGAAGGGAAAGCCGTCGGTGCTGAGCAAGGGAAGCTGCCAGTGAAGTCTGGGAGAAGTGCTGCCCACCATAGATGGGGTAAGTGCACCAGACCCGACCGACTGGGGGGGTACTGTTTGCCGCCCCCCCCTCAAAAAAAATTACCACCGGCCGCCACTGGCACATGTGCACCCAAACCCAGACGAAGGCCAGTCATGTATAGTATGTGACCGTGCCTCTACCTGCCGCCCACTGTTAATTACGTGTTTCCTACGTTGACACATACTGCGTTAGAAAGTCTATTCAAAATGGACAGTGTGCCCATCTCAACATATAGAATAATAGGTGCTGTCTGGTCTGCACTTGCAGTGCAGGTGCGTTTTGGAGACTCTTTGTCGTACGATTGCCACAATGTGATTTTCAATTAATCTCATTGGTCTCAACTGAAAATAAAGGCCCATACACACGATACAACAATTGCCCAACAACAGTTGTCCAACAACCTGTTGGCCTATAATCTGACCGTTAAGGCCCGTACACACGGTCCAATTGTTGGCCAGCAACAGTCGTCCAACAGTCTGTTGGCCGATAATCCGATCGTGTGTACGCATGATGCTACAGCCAATTTCCAATTGTTGTCCAACAGAAGTTGAACGATGAGACTAGAGAACTTGTGTTGGCCAACAAAGCGTTGGCCGATTGTTGGCTTGTGTGTACAGAAGTTGGCCCAACAAAAAGCTGGAAGTGCTAAACACGCATGCTCGGAATCCAGGAAGTGTTTGTCGTGTAAACCTGCGTTCCTAATTCACAAATCACATTCACCTGAACTTCCTCTTTATGCTCTCGTAACACATCACTACGTTCGGCTTTGTTGGGCGATTACTTGACTCACGTCAGTACGCTAGACCAGACCGCCATCACCCAATGTGGGTAAAAGTTGGACGTTCGGTTGACCAACCATCGGCTCATGTGTACGAGGCTTTACTACGCACGATCCAACAGCCAATTTCTAATTATTGGCCAACAAAAGTTGGCTGACAAGACTAAAAAACTTTTGTTGGCCAACAAGGCGTTGGCCAATTATTGGCTCGTGTGTACAGAAGTTGGCCCAACAAAAAGTTAGAAGTGCTAAACACGCATGCTCGGAATCCAGGAAGTGTTCGGTCGTGTAACCTGCGTTCCTAATTCACAAATCACATTCACCTGAACTTCCTCTTTATGCGCTTGTAACACGTCACTACGTTCAGCTTTGTTGGCCGATTACTTGACTCATTTCAGTACACTAGACCAAACCGCTGTCACCCAATTTGGGAAAAAGTTGGACTTTCAGTTGACCAACCATGGGCTCGTGTGTACGAGGCGTTAGTACGCACAATCCAACAGCTGATTTCTAATTATTGGCCAACAGAAGTTGGCTGACAAGACTAAAAAACTTTTGTTTGCCAACAAGGCGTTGGTCAATTGTTGGCTCGTGTGTACAAAAGTTGGCCCAACAAAAAGTTGGAAGTGCTAAACACGCATGCTCGGAATCCAGGAAGTGTTCGGTCGTGTAAACCTGCTTTCCTAATTCACCAATCACATTCACCTGAACTTCCTTTTTATGCACTTGTAACACGTCACTACATTCGGCTTTGTTGGCCGATTACTTGACTCACGTCAGTACGCTAGACACAACCGCCATCGCCCATTTGGGAAAAAGTTGGACGTTCGGTTGACCAACCATGGGCTCGTGTGTACGAGGCGTTAGTACGCACAATCCAACAGCCAATTTCTAATTATTGGCCAACAGAAGTTGGCTGACAAGACTAAAAAACTTTTGTTGGCCAATAAGGCGTTGGCCAATTGTTGGCTTGTGTGTACAGAAGTTGGCTAACAAAAAGTTGGAAGCGCTAAACACGCATGCTCAGAATATAGGAAGTGTTCGGTCGTGTAAACCTGCGTTCCTAATTCACAAATCACATTCACCTGAACTTCCTCATTATACGCTCGTAACACATCACTACGTTCGCCTTTGTTAGCATTACTTGACTACCTTCAGTACGCTAGATAGAACCGCCAACAGCCGATTTGGACAAAAGTTGGACGTTCGGTTGGCCAACAATCTGCATGTGTGTACGAGGCTTGACTGTCACTTTTCTGCATTATTGTAATATGTTAGCTTGATGAACTGAGCCTAGTATAATTGTTGTTCTTGGTCTTGTAGCAGAGCTGATACCATATACTAACCCAAGGTCATCTTTTTAAGAGCTAAAACGATGCAAGTGTCATCAAAAATCATGGCACTGGAATCATAATACAATTAGAAGTCTAATGACACAATGGTAATACTGATACACTGTAATCACTTTGCTCATATTTAATACTCAGAGACCAATTAAGGAAAGAAAGAGCAACCAAACCATCAATCTTTGCCACGTTCCCTTGTGAATGCCAAATGAGAATCTGATTGGTTGCTGAGGTTTTGTGCCAGTTATGAGCAATAAGCTCCATTGTAACTCAAATTAGCGGTCACATACTAGAAAAGATAGGACAGCTAGATCCGAGCAACAATTACAAGTCAAATCATAAAATGGACACATTGTAAACGTGGGTCCTATTTATATCTATGCGTGTGTGTACAGGGTGTACAGGTGCATTTCTTTGTAGCGTTAGGCAGGACATTGCCATGGGTCATTGTGTTATCGATGTTCGCTGACTGCATGTAACATGCATTTTGAGGCACTGCCGTTGACTTCTATGGGCCTCCCAATTATAGGCGTGTGTAGGGGGTGTGCCAGGTGTGCCTGGGCACACCCTAATCACTACGTGCGGTGCAGAATCCCCCTAGTGCCTGGGCTTTCCCCCATGTGCTGCTGGCTTCCCTTCTCTCCCCCGGCTCCTGCGGGAGATGTTTCAATTTGGAGAGCGGTGGAAGGGGCTAGTAAATATGCAATTTACTGGCCCCTTCCTTTTATAAATGAATACAGTGAACACACTCACTGTGCTCATTCATAACGGAAGCATAGTAAACTGGGTTTACTATGTTTCAGTTTGTGAATGAACAGGAAGTCGCTCAGCACAGAGCACTTCCCATTCATTCACTGTCCAGTGCAGCTGAGGCTGCAGAGAAAAGGATGTGTGTTTGAGCTTTGGGGTGCACAACTCTAATGTAATTGGCTGCGCACACCTATGCTCACAATGTATATAAATGCTGAAAAAAAACAGACGTGTATTTTTAAAAATGCACCGCAGTGCTGAGATGTAAACAGGCATTATGTTTAATACAGAGAAGTTGAACGCATGCATTTTAGGGCAGGGGGAGGGGGGTTCAACAACAATGAAACCCTGCAGTTGAGCCAACCTTTTACTGACCCTCAGCTGCTACTGCCTTTAGCTACAGAGGCAGCAGCCAGGGGTGTATACCCACTGTCACTTTCGCTAGGCATAGCGCCCACCAAGTGTGACCCATTCAAGGGAATGGTGGCCGCTCTGCAAGCACCATGCAACTGCGTGCTATGCATTATGATTGCAGCAAGCTAGTGTGAGCTTCAAGGGGTTAAAGCAGGTGGTGAGGGGGCAACACAGTGGCCTGTCACCGCCAGTCAAAGGCTCCCCGAAGAGCAATTCGACCGTGGATCACTTTTCAAAGATCAAAACACGTGTGAATGGGCCCTTGATGCATTGCAGCGCATGCTAAAACTCAGCTATGTAATTGGGCTCTTGTCATTCAATGGGGTTGATTTAATAATGATAATCCCTGCCTGTGAATTAAAATATGAAAGTTGGCATAGGCCTGCAGAACAGGCAGCCAAAGCCGTTTTCTTCTCAATGGCAGACAGGGTGGATAAAAATCAATATTTTTTTTTTTTTATAAAAAAAAAAATCAGATTTTTTTTATTAAAATCAGATTTTTTTTATCAAATTTATTTTAGTAAAATGCTTTTGGAGTAAAAACCTATCTAAAGATTTTTTTTATTAAAATCTTATTTTTGTTTTTATTATTTTTATCAAATTTATTTTAGTAAAATGCTTTTGGAGTAAAAACCTATCTAAAGATAGTTTCTATTTAAGATACATGCATGAAATGGAGCTTAGTTATGTAGCATGAGGCTGTATATTCTGCAATATTTACATTTTGTGGTAAACTTATTCAATGAATCCAAGCTCTACAAGCTGACATAGCATGCATTGCATTGATGCATTCACACAATTTCACAGTAACCATGAGATAAAACAAAGTTCAGGAATATGATTTATTGGGTGGAAAAGTCATTGCTACTTTATTACACATGCCACCTACTGCCAGGAAATAAATTCCATATATGAGCTTCTTTAAAGCTGACGTTTAGGGATTTATTAATTACAGGTACTTACATAGCGCCATCAATTAAAAACCACTTGCCGAACGTCCACAGTATATATACGTCATTACTTCGACACGTAATACTGGGGTTATGGCAGCAGCTAGCTGCCATAGCTCCGGTATCATTTTTTCTGTGGGCGAATCAGCATCTCCTAAAAGTGATCCCGGTGTCGGATTCGCTACGGGATCACTTTTAGGGGCAGCAGGAGAGGTGCCCCCAACGCTTGTTCGTTTGCTAGATAGGCAGGAAATTTCTATGCCCTTGGGGGACCGGAGCAACCTCCAACATCACTTCCGGTTCTTGGGTTTAAAGAATTTTTTTTTAAAGTCAAAGTATCAAAAAAGTTTTTTTGGGGTTTTTTTGCTTTTGCTTTTAAAGGTAAATGAGAGATCTGGGGTCTTTTCTTTACCCCCAGATCTCTCAATACAGAGGACCTGTCATTCTTATTTCTATTACAAGGGATGTTAACATTACTTGTACTGTAATAGGAATCAAAGTAAAAAAATTAAATAAAAATTAAACGGACAGCGTAAAAATAAAAAATAAACAAAATCATAAAAAAAAAAGTAAAGCACCCCATCCCTCCGTGCCCCCATCTAGATGCGCAAACATAGGCAAGTGGCATCCACACAGGTAAATGGTTTTCGAACCACACATGTGGGGTATCGCAACGATTGTTACAGCGAGAGCAATAATTGTAGCCCTACAGCTGCCCTGTAACTCTAAACCGGTAACCTGTAAAAAAATTTAAAGCATTGCCTATGGAGATTTTTATGTACCGCAGTTTGTCGCCATTCCACTAGTGTGTGAAAATTTAAAGCATGACATGTTAGGTATCTATTTACTTGGCATAACATCATATTTCACATTATACTAAAATTGGGCTAAATTTAGTGTTTTGTTTCTTTAAAAAAATTATTACAGTGTATTTTTTCCAAAAAAAAATTGTGTTTGAAAGGCCGCTGTGCAAATACAGTGTGACATAAAATATTGCAACAATCGCCATTTTATTCTCTATGGTCTCTGCTTAAAAAAATATATACTGTTTGGGGGTTCTAAGTAATTTACTAGCAAAAAATACTAATTTAATTCTATGCATTAAGATAAAAAAAAAAAACTTCTGTGTGCAGCAGCCCCCCTCAGCCCCCCTAAAACTTACCTGAGCCCGTCTCTATCCAGCTATGAGAACGAGTGCCTCGGCCATCTGGGACTCTCTCTCCTGATTGGCTGAGACACAGGAGTGGCACCGTTGGCTCCTGCTGTTATCAAGCAGGAGCCAATGAGGAGAGAGAGGGGGCGGGGCCGAACCATGGCTCCATGTCTGAATGGACAGAGGGAACTGAGGCTTGGATCGAGAGCTTTGCTGCGGGGGCACTGGATAGGAGAGAGGGGCCAGGATCGACGAAGAGGGACCCAAAAAAAAGAGGATCCGGGCTGCTTTGTGCAAAACCCCTACACAGCACAGGTAAATATAACATGTTTGTTTTTTTTTTTTTTACATTGAGATTTTACAATCACTTTAAATTAGTAAACAAAAGGTTCCAGAAAAGGCCTGGTCAGCAGGTGGTTAACATAGCGCTTAACATATATATATTGTACATTCACATCAGTCCCTGCCTTCAAGGAGCTCATGATCTAAGGTGAACCCACATTCATAAATATACTACAGCCTATATAGACAAGAGTCTATTTACCTACCAGCATGTCTTTGGAGTGTGGGAGGAAACCGGTGTACCCGGAGAAAACCCACCCAATGTTCACAGCAGCCACATTTTAGCCCGGGTGTGCTGCCAGCCGAGGTTCTCCAGTGACATGAGTAATCGATGCAGAGCAATGACGGATCAACAGCGGCCGGGCGCCCTCGGCAGCAGTGCACCCTAGGCGGCCGCCTACTCTGCCTAGTGGTAGAGCCAACCCTGATTGCAGCAATTTTGCCCACGATCTTAAATTGTGAGATGTGAACAAAGTCTAAACCGTGCGGATGGATGAATCTCCCACTGCGTGATTTCAGAATACTCAAACAGTGTCTGCATCTGAATGAATACAGGTGATGTTTGGCAGACATTTTTCCACTGGCCTCCAAAACAAAAGACAAAAGTTAACCCAGGTGCTGCCAACAGAGCCAAACATAGAGCAAATTTTAGCTGATTCAGCTGAAATCCATCAAAAATTTGATGCGTGTGAGGCCAGCGTGACAGTTATTAGAAGTTAGATGTAAGACAGCAGTCAGCAGATTTGTGACCGATCTGTCCATTGTACAAAGATTTTCACAAGTGATCATTCCACAAATATTAATAGCGTTTTTCACTGAGAAGATCATCAGTTCCCCCAGAAAAATACACAACAGGGCCATCCATATATTATCAAAGGGATTATTTAAGGTACAGGGAATGCACCAATGCATTGTTTGCGTTCGATCGATTGTCTTAAGATGGCAAAACAGATATGCAAAAATCTCATTCATAAATAAGGGTAACAATTATAGTATTACAGACTTTTTTATATTTATTTATTTTTTAGTGTATTGCAAGGATTGCCTTTCCAAAAAAACATTTGTGATTAAAAAAAAAAAAAAAAACACAATTCAACCTAAAATCGCACAATTTTTAGGACCACCATTGTGTGCACATGCATCTTTACATCTGATTGCAGAACTATATAGAGAATTATAGAACTGGTCAGAAAATAGAACGGAGGCGAGATAATAAGCTGCTACAATGTAACAGTTGTAAGTCACATGCTATGTATTATCATTTTAAAGGCAGGTCGTGCAATGCATAGATTCTGAAAATATGAGCCCTGTGAGCTGCTATGTTGATGCATTCTTATTTTAAAACCTCTAAGCAGCCCCCACCTACCAACACACTCAAATGTGTTCAGTGAAAATTGATTAACACAAGGTGAGGCATTATTTGTCCTCTGGTGTAAAATCAAACCAATATTACATCCATCATATATACATAATTGCATTCAGGGGAAAAAAAATACGATTTATGAGCAATCAATCAAATTTAAAAAAATTGAATGAACTCATAAATGTCTCTATCAAGGAAAATACCTAACGTGTCTTCAACAGTGCTTCTTATACTTCTTTCCACCATCAATATTGTGTATATATCTATTTGATTTAAAAAAAAAAAATACAACAAATTAAATAATAAAAGCCTCTATTAATGAACTGTCAATCATCTCTTTTAATATATTATATATATAATATAATAATATAATATATTATATATAATATATATAATAATATAATATAATATATATATATATATATATATATATATATATATATATATATATAAAATATAATATATATATAAGGTATAATAGTTCCATTTACGCTCCTCCCAACCACACCACAGTGCTACCCTTCACTGGATGTACTCTCACCTGACAGCTTTGACCCCCAATTGAATGCAAAGTCATAAAAGCTTATGTACCCCCTTTATAACGGTCCTCAAATATTCTTCAGCTCCTACTGGAATCCTCAATGTGGAGACACTCCTTTTGCAGCAAGGTTTTCTTCTTCATCCAATTTTCCAGACGCTGTCCCTTTAAGACGCCAACCACTTTGAATGACAATTGCGCTTTCATACAACACTGTATGGTACCCGTATGACATTTTTATCCCTTTTTTTTCACAAAAATAGAGCTTTCTTTTGGTGGTATGTAATCACCTCTTGGTTTTTATATTTTGTCAAAAAAATGAAAAAGACTGGAAATGTAAAATTTGTTTCTGTTATAAAATATTGCAAACATATATATTTATTTATTTCAGGTACTTATATAGCGCCGTCAGTTTACGCAGTGCTTTACATATACATTGTACATTCACATCAGTCCCTACCCTCAAGCAGCTTACAATCTAAGGTCCCTAAAGCCTCGTACACACGGGACGACGATCGTACGTACGATCGTCGCAAATCGTATGTTGGATAATGTAACTTGCATACTGACTGCACTACACGATCGTACGACCGCAGAAAGAACGTTCAGGTGCATGCAATTAGCATCCGGCTGTTCCTGACTTTGGGCATGCGTGTTTTGCACAATACAACTTGTTATACCAACTGCTCTGTACACACGATAGAACGGTCGTATGAGAGCTTGTTGGTACGACCAAGTTTTCTAGTCTGCTCATACAACTCCCTTGTACGACCGTCGTATGTTCGGCTGTTCTAATCGCGCATACGAACGATCGATATCGCATACAACGGTCGTTAGTACGACCTGTTGTATTCTTATCGTCGCCTCGTGTGTACGAGGCTTAACTCACATTCATACACATACTAGGGACAATTTAGACAGGATCTAATTAACCTACCAGCATGTCTTTGGAGTGTGGGAGGAAACCGGAGAACCCGGAGGAAACCCACGCAGGCACAATGCAAGCTCCAGGCAGGTAGTTTCGGGGTCGGGATTTGAACCAGTGACCCTTTTGCTGCTAGGTGAGAGTGCTATCCACTACACCACTGTGCCGCCCATATATATAAATATATGTATGAAAATTGATTAATCCTGATGTACTGACGGCCTATCTCATTTCTTGAGGCATAAAAACACCAGGACAGTACAGATACCCCCCCTCCCCTCCCCAAATGACCCCTTTTTGGAAAGTAGAAAGTCCAAGATATTTAGTAAGGGGCATGGAGCGTTTTTTGAAGTTGTACATTTTTTGGCATAATTTTTTGGAAGATAAAGAAATTTTAAAAATATATTTTGTCACAATTTTTTTCACCAGTGCAATAGCATTATCATATAATGAGTGTGGCGATGATCAGGGCACTGACTGGATACAGTATATAAAATAAATAAATAATATGTTTAAAACATTTTTTACAAACTGTGACCACAGCAATACAGTGTTACCATATTAACAATGTACTACCCTGGGGAAGTAATTCTGTTTTTTTGGTTTTGTTTTTTTTTTTACATATTATGATTGTTTATGAATTGCAGTGGTTTAAGCCACCATTTTTACTGAATGAAACTGATTCATTCAGTGTTTTTTGTTGTGATTAGCTGTGATTGGCCCTATCTGTACCATGTGATCACTATGATCAATCACAGCTAGCAACACAATTTTACACAATAGATGGCATGAAAGGAAGCCATCCATTGTTTACAATTATCATGTGATCTGCTGTGATTGGTCACAGTGATCACATGTTACCGGCAGCGAGCCGGTACACCAATCAGTCATCAGCTGCATTTAATGGACACAGCCAGTGACAGGTGCAGGTCACACCAAACAATCATCATATGCAAAAGTATAGCTTTTCAGTACACCAACATGTAGTACAGTTACATCGGAAGCTATAGTCACATCATTGTGCATGATATCATCATCCAAACCTCGTCCCTACATGTTTCATCAAGGGTTGTGTGACTTCGTCAGGAAGTAAATGTTGGCTATTTTGTTTGTTAGAGACATTTATGAGTTTATTCATTTTTTTTGTTGTTCAATGTTGGTTCGATAGATTGCGCACACATTTTTGTAATTTTTATTTTTTATTTTCATATGCTTATAGCATATAGATGATTGATGTAATATATTGGTTTGATTTTATTGTATAAATGCCCCCCCTAACAACTACAGGTTACCTTATAGAATCATTACATTCCATACAGTACGCACAGACAGGGATCTTTATTTTAGCCATGTGACTGTAATTTTCCAATCTAATTGGACTCTGTTGAAAACAACTGACACTTTTTTTTTCTTTTTAAATAAAGATCATTATCCTGGTGTTTTGGGTTTGTGAATATTTTTAACAGTCCGGTCAGGTGAGAGGGGATGTGACAATAACAAGTCACATTACAGAGCTGATGTAATAATTCACCTCCAGGATAGGGATCTTATTTTTAATCTCGTTGGATGCAGTGGAAAATAACTGTCACCTTTTCAAAAAAAATGATGGCTACCCTGGTGTGTTAGCTTTGTGAATGTTGTAACTGTCATGTCAGGTGAGATAACAGAGCAGATACTACAATAACTTGGCACATTATAGGGCTGAGAAATAGACTGAATTTACTAAGCAGAATAAGGACCTTTATTATAGCCATATGGATGTCATTTGCAAATCTTATTGGATGTAGATACAAATAATTGTCACTGTTTTGAAAATAAGTATCCTTATCTTTGTGAATTGTAACTAATATCCGACAATAACTGATACAATGTAACAATTACAGGGCATGATACACTGAAGCCACAATCATGGGTCATAGATTGGAATAGAAAGGTCTCCATGTAATCACAGGTCACACCATACTGATACATTGTAAATGTTAATGCAGGTCAGGTAGCAGAATTGATACATTGTAACTCAAATCAGATAACAGAGCACATACAATTAAATAATTGTCACATAATAGTGCTAATAAAACGTATCTCCCATCAGATAATAGCTGATACAATGTAACAATTGCAGGTCCTTATCATAGGACTGATACATTGTAATCACAATGACAGGTCATATAACATGTAAATGTCTCTATCCCAGGGGACAGTATAGAGCTGATACATTGCAACTCAAGTCAGATCACAGCTGATACAATGTAACAACTGCAGATCCCTTATCATAGGACTGATGGACTATAATCATGATCCTAGGTCATATCTATCTCAGGTCACATTATGGAGCTGATACATTGTAAATCAAGTCAGATCAAAGCTGATACAATGTAACAATTACAGATCCTCTTAGATCTGAAGATAGCAGGTCATATCTATCCCAGGTGACAGTATAGAGCTGATACATTGTAACTCAAGACAATCACAGCTAACACAATGTAACAATTGTAGATCCTCATTATATGACTGATACATAGTAATCATGATCGCAGGTGATATAGTTTAGGAAATATTATAATGCTTATACTTTGTAACTCAAGTCAGATCACCCACATCAATTGTAGGTCCTTATCATAGGACTGATACATTGTAATCACAATCGTAGGTCATATAACCTGTAAATGTCTCTATCCCAGGTCACATTATAGAGCTGATACTTTGTAACTCAAGTCAGATCACAGCTGATACAATGTAACAATCGCAGATCTTCATCATATTACTGATACACTGTAGCATGAAGGATGGCAGGTCATATCTATCTCAGGTGACATTGTGGAGCTGATACATTGTAAATCAAATCAGATCACAGCTGATACAATGTAACAAATGCAGATCCTTATCATAGGACTGGTGGACTGTAATCATGACCCTAGGTCATATCTATCCCAGGTAACATTGTGGAGCTGATACATTGTAAATCAAATCCGATTGCAGTTGATACAATGTAACAATTGCAGATCCTTATCATGGCACTCTAATCATCATCTCAGGTCATATAATGTTTAACAATCCCAGGTCACATTATTGAGCTGATCCATTGTTGCTCAGTACTGATGACAGCTCACAGCTACTTCCACCAAGTGCACAGCTGACCCCCCCAAACTTGTCTGAGGGGTCCCAGAAATAACTGTATGCTGAATAAGAGGACTCACCCACCTCTGTTCTCCACCAGATCGCTGAACTCGCCACTTTCACTCATCTTCATCTGCTGGTCCATCTGGATGGGGGTCTCCAGGCTCCTGATGGGGGGCTGCCCTGGGGCTGTCTGTCCGTTACAGGAGGGCTGTATGAAGCCTGGGTCCGGGGGGGTGCAGAGCTCAGTATCCAGGGGCTCCATGCTGCTGATGGCTGGGGAATGTGGCACCTAGCTGAGAAGTCAGGCTGGCTCTGTACACTGCATGCAGCTGCTGGAGGAGGACTAGGACAGCCCAGAGCTGTCAGTGCAGTCTCATGACTGCCAGAGAGAGAGAGAGAGAGAGAG